>VYXD01004141.1:10941-32970 GCA_013397195.1 Hylia prasina | reverse complement strand
GCCCGCAGCACCCCAACCGCGCACACCGCGGTCACGCCCGGGGCCCCGGGACACCCTACCGGGCCAGGGCTCAGCACGGAGCCCCGGCGCCGCCCAGGGTCTCACCGTGTTTCATCTGGATGATGCTGGTGGCCGCCACGGTGTCCGCGGCCACCAGGACATAGTCGGGGCCCTGGATGCCGATCAGGTACTCCATGGCCGTGANCACTGAGGTTGGAAAAGACCTCTGAGGTCACCCTCAGCCCAGCGCCAACACCGTGCCCTCCACTAAACTATGTCCCCAAGTTCTGCATCCACATAAGATTTTCATGGAATCATCAAGGTTGGATTTAAAATCATTCAGTCCCTCAACAAACGCTGCCTCTGGAAGCACATCACCCAGCTCCTGTTGGACCCCTCCAGGGACAGCGACTCCAGAACCTCCCCAGGCAGCCCGTTCCAATGTGTGACTATGTGAACAATGAAAACTTTCAATATCTAATGTGAATTTCTTCTGTCTCAGCTTGAGGCCATTTGCTCTTGCCCTTCACTGAGCTCACTCTTCTCATGGTAGGAGACATGGCCCCACCTCACCCACCTGCCTGTCAGGGATTTATGGAGAGCCAGAAGGTCACACATGGACCTCCTTTGCTCCAGGCTGAGCCCTTCCAGCTCCCTCAGCCATTCCTGGTGCCCCAGCCCCTTCCCCAGCTCATTTCCCTTCTCTGGACACCCTCCAGCCCCTCAATGTCTCGCCATGAAGGGCTCAGAACTGCCCCAGGATCCGAGGTGCATCCCCAGGACCAGGGGATGGTCAGTGCCCCAAAACCATCGAAGTTGGTTCCCCACAGCCAAAGGAACCATCCCAAGCCTGGCTCACCCACTGAGCCAATATTCATTTCCCTTCTCTGGACTGCAGATGACCCTGTGGATTTTCCTATCAGTGTGATGGCTTTAGAGCTCTTCCATGAGCTCAGGTAGAGACCTCAGGTGGCATCTGTGGTTCATCACCTGGCTGGACATGGGTTCTAGCAGCTGCTGAGCAGTGAATATTATTTTCTATTTCTTCCCCGCCCCAGTCTCAATCTACTTAAATTTCTCAGGGCAAAAAGTGCTTTCTTGCACAGAAATCCTGGAATGGTTTGGGCTGGAAGAGATCTTCAGGATCACCCAGTCCCACTCCCTGCCATGCGCAGAGACACCTTCTCTATGACCAGGTTGCTCCAAGTCTCTTCCAGTCTTGGACACTTCTACCCAGAGGCTTCCAGATGTGCCTGTAATGTGGATAATTAATAACAACAGAAAAAAAAAAAGAAAAAACCAAACTTGCCTGGACATTTTCTCACTGAGAGGACTCCAACTGGCCCTTGTTTGATGCCCCTGCCTGAGCCCCAGCAAGATTCCATGATTCTGTGATTAACACATTCTCTGAGTGCAGCTCCACAAATCCAGCCCCATGCTGAGGAAAAGAGCCACCAAAGCATCCAAAATCTCTGGGTTTGAGGCAGCTCTAGGAGAGAGAACTCAGGATGCTCCAGCATATGGCAAACACCCAATCATTGGGAGAACCAGACATAACCTTTGTGTGGTTTAAAAAATACTAAACGTGCCAAAAAGAAACAGCAGATTGTCTCCAGGAAACAGTATAAATGTGTGCAAGCAGCAAATTCACCATTTTGACTGTTTTCCAATGGCCTGTAGCTACACTTGTTCAATCGAGTGGTGCTTGTGTAAATCAAACGAGGGTGATTTCTTCTACTGAAGGATTTTCTGTGTGGACCCAGCCTGAAGTTTTGCATTTTTCCCCTGTAGATCTCCACACATATTCCACGTGTACAACCAGCCCTTCTCACTCAGTGTTATTTTTTCAGACCTTTTTAAGAGAAGGTTAATAAAAAATCCACAACTACCGTCCTGGTTGATTTTTTTGGGGACCCTGGGGTACAGTTAAGTGTGAAAGTTGTTACTGAGTTTTCTTGACAGATTGAATTTCCCTGTTTAGGAACACATGTGCACGCCTACCTCCTTCTGGGGTGAAGGTGCTCCTCACACAGGTCCATGACACTAGCAGGACAACTCTGCCAAGCAGAAATCAGGGAATGTTTTCTACCATTAAAAGGAAATTGTCCAGGCTGCAGCATGTTTTAAAATTGGATGTGCCTTTGCCTGTTTTATTTTCAAGACAAACGCTGCAGTTGTGTGTATTTATGTGTTGTTTGCCTCATGACCCCCATGGGGATATTCCAAAAGCAAAAGCTGTGAGTAACCTCACAGGCTACTGGCATTCCTCTCTCTCCTACCTGTGAGAGCAGGAGAACAGATTTTACAGGGAACACAGTGCCCTAAATGTGGCAGAGGAGGAGGAACACTCTGCATGTTCTACCTCTGGCTCCCAGGCTGGTGATCCCAATATCCTGTTCTCCTTCCAGAAGGGCTATACTGATAACTCCAGGATTTTCCTGCTGCCTTGGGCTGGGAAATGCTGTCCTGAGGGATCTGGGCTCAGCTTTCTGCTCAGACTCCATCTCATATGACCAGTGTGGGGCTGTGGCATGACCCAGGATGGTGGGATGGGATGGATTTGTCATGTCAGGGATCATTGGAGCAGTGCTTGCACCAGCTTTTGTCCTTTGTTGTCTCTCAAGATGATATTAATAAAGATGATGTTACAGTTACTGGAATGCCTGGATGAAGTTTCCTGCAGGATCTCTTGCTTGCCAGAGAAGAAAAGAATCCGCGTGTTCTTGCTGTTCCAGGTGCAGGAAATGAAGGTGCAGAGAGGAGAAGTGATTTAGGAGATCACAGGGCAGGGTAACAGAGTGGATGGGAACAGAAATGCCTTGATTCACTGAGCTGGAGAGTGTGCTTCAGATCACCAACCCCAAAATGAACCCTGCAAGGCTTACACGGGGCTTTGCTCCTAATCTCCCTGTCTGGGCTCCACAGAGCTCCTGGAACTGACTTTTTATAAATCTAAACATGGTGTCTTTTAACAGCTTCCCCTCAGGGATGGGCAGGGACAAGCCTTGCCTTGTTCCTCCCATGCCCAGGCTGTGGCAACCCTGGTGCCAAGTCTGGCTCTGTCCTTCCCACCACAATGCCTCAGAGTCCCTGGAGAGCAGCTCTTGCTGAATTTTCAGCGAGCAAAGCTACAGAATCTCTTTCACATGTTTGTTTTGACAGTGTTAGACACTACCTGGATGGAGGTGTTTGTCAGTGGGATTGAAATCCTGAGCCTGGCTCTCCTGGCATGCAGAGCAGGCTGTCGGCATCTCCCTTCAGTGCTTCCTTTCAAGGGAGCAGCAACATTGCAGAGGGATTGTTCTGACTTTGGGGTGCCCTCCAGACATTTTCCCAGGGTGGAAGGACTGTCCTTCTTGCCCATCGCCAGCAAAACTCCTTCCAAGGGTCTTCATTCTTGGCAAACGTGTCGGAGAATGTCAGTGCCTGGTTCTGTGAATCCTGCAGGCATCCCTCTGCCTCCCAGAGCTGCTGTGCTCCTCACTCCCAGCCCGCTGCAGAGTGTTTCCCCTCCACCCGTGATGGCAAGAACAGGGCATCCATCGGAGTGTGCAGGTGAAAATGGATTGTGACCTGCCCTGCCAACAGCTGATTAACGTTTGTGTCTCTGGCAGGATTGATCTTGCGGGTGAGAGCGTTCCAGAGTCCAGCTGGGGCCCTGCTCCTCAGCTGGATGCTCTTCCCTGTGCTTCTGCCATGGTCACCACTGTCTGTTTGGGGTGGGGAAGAGGATTATCCACTGTGAGCAGCTGGGATGGCCAAGGACAGGGTGTTATTTCTCAGTTTTCACATTTCTCCCTCCCCAGCAGTGCAGATCATCTTCCCACTGTGGTAACTTTGGGTTTCCTCTCCCAGTCTGTCACTCAGATCTCAGTGAGGGGGGGAAGCAGCAGGCATTGCAGGCTCTGCTACACAAACCCAGACTGGTGACCCCAAAATGATGTCCAGCATTGAGTTGTGTGTGACTCATAACTGCACATAACAGCAGGACAATCCATTTCATGATTGTTGCTAATTATAAAATCAAACCATAGAAATAAAAGCTGCTTCAAATCAATGAATAGGTTTTTTTCTTCTGTGTGGAGACACAAATCAAGAAATCTAAATATTTAGCCAGAGATTTCTGCAGTGCTGTTGGGGATTTATTGACAGCCACCTCTAGTCAAAGCTTCCCCCAGCTCCTCTAGCTCTGTAGTGTTTGAATTCCTGCTGGTCACTGAATTATTTCTTTTCTTACTATTTCCTGTGCTTTAAAAGTGAGGAAAGCGCAATCAAATTATCGTCATGCTCATTTGGTTAATCACCCATTTAGTTACTTATTCAGTTCATTAACAAGGCGCTGGCTAGTGTCAGTGTGGAGGAAATTCGGAGAGGCAGGCAGTTAGGAGACAGGATATAGGAGAAATAGGCCATTACTCCAGCCCAGTGAATGGCAATTTCTATCCCTCTTTTCTGCTACGTCACTTCAGTGCACAGTTTGTTCTGGATTTAAAAAAGCAGCCAGCAAACACGAAGAAAGCATTCTGCAGATCACCGTTGTTTGTTAGATTCCATTTAGGTTCAATCCAAAGCTCTGCACAAGACCAAACCACCTATTTTAGGACTCCTTTTTTTTTTCAGTTGAGAAAAATGTGCTGCTCCACAGGTCATAAGATGCCTGTAATTATGACCCCGAATGGATAGAAATGCTGCTTCTTGAGACAAATTCTATCTGACAGTTTTTACAGTACGTTCGTTCAGAGCAAAATGCCCTGTCCCCTGTCACCCGGATTGAAATTATTAAGGAAGACAGACATTTCACTGACAACTCTAGCCTCAGGGGGGAAAATATTCCTTCTGTTCCCCTCTGAAGGTCAGAGCTCACATAATGCAAAACACTTAGAACACGCGCGTACACATGCTCACGCACATGCGGAGGAAACTTTCTCTTCAGCAGAGCTCTGGATGGGTTTGATGGAAAATAGGAAACCATGTGTGGGCAACTCAGGGTGTTTGGACCAAAAGAGATGGGCCTTGCATTTCTTCAGTGTTAATTCTCATTGTCTTGTAAGTAATCTCTTTCTCCTCTGCGTGTTACTCACATCAGGAGATGGTCATGTGTACTCACATGTTCGTACTTCCCCTCACATGATACGTGCCCAGACGTGCCACATCAGTCACTGGCAACGCCTCCGACAATGTGGGATCTGTGGGATAGTCACACTTCCCTGGTATCTGTTTATTCTTTCAAAACATTTCATGCCTTCTTTTTATTGCTGCTAAAAGCCCATTTGCAACCTGTATGTCCCATTTCTCACTTAAGCTGCATTGCCAGCTGTCGTTTGGGCCAGTCTGTCACCCAGCAGTGTCCCCGTGCTGGGGATGTGCAGGTCCTCCCTTGTCAGAATACCAGCTCCGGCTGTTCCAGGGCTTTTTTGTGCTGGAGGAAGGGCAAAGCCTGGCCCTTCAGTGCCTCCCCAGCCCCGGCTGGATGTGTGAACGCGGCAGTGCAGCCGCAGATGAGCTGTCAGTCACCATGTCGTGCCTGTGGATCACCAACCTCAGTTAATCTAGGGCTGAAAATTGGACCTGAGCCAAGGTGACGGGAGGTGAGAAACCAGCCCACAGCTCATTAACCTCTTCCCACTGCACACAGGCTCTGTCTTCCCCAACTTCCCAGCGAATTGGATGGCTCATGCCGGGTCCCTGCTGACCACACACGTGTCCTAGTGTGATTTGCACCGAGTTTCCCTGGCAGGACCCAGCTCCCAAGCACTGACCCTGCTTTTCCAGCCTGTCCTAGAAACACTTTCCAGGGTGTTAATGGGCAGCTGGTTCACAGCTGCCCTCCCAGCACCCCAGGATTGAGCCCTTCACAGATGCTGGCCCACGCATCTTCCAGAAACCCCTGGATTAATGTCACCAGTTGCCTTTGGACCTGAAGGACCTGCCCAGACCAGCTCATTTACATGGCAAGGATGTTCTCAAGTGCACACTGGTACCAGTGGCAGAGTGGGAAACAGAGCTGGGAAGCCTTTGTGCTGCATTTACTCACAGAAAAAGGGTGGAAATCCCAAATCCTGTTCTGTACTGCCTATTCCATACATCCTGGCCCACTGTGCTCCTGCCAGGTGGGAGCACAGCCCTGTTCTGCCCCAAATCCTGCCCCTGTCCTGGCTGCCCTTCCCAGAGGGACACCAGTGCCTGCACAGCATCTTCCCTCAGATCTGCAAGAATCTCCAAACTTTTCTTTCTTCTTCCTCTCACTCTCTCTTTTTCTAAGTTTAATTCTGAACAGCCGGCTACGTTCAGCCTGACTGGTTTGTTATGGCTTATAATTTGTGTTAGGATTAATTAACTAATTACCGACAAATGTCCGTTGGCAAGATTCTGCTTCTGCTTGTCAACTTGAAGTATTTAATTATTTTAATCATTTACTTTCATCTTCAGAATTTATGCTCTTCCAAGAGCGTTTCTAGGCATCTTTTAATTATTATTCTGATTTTTTTTCAGAGGGGTGGCGAGCTTGGGGGGGAGAGAGCTGGGGGATGGGTTCAGTCCTCATTAACTATTTCAGTGAGGGAATTTCCTTGGAAAGCCATCCTGGCTTTCAGACACTGGTGCACTGAAGGGACAGTCTGGAATGCAGGTGTGTGGGAATGCACACAGAGGGATGGGCTGGGCTGTCACTTCCCAGTAAGAATCCTTCCTTTCCCCAAAGGATTTCAGGGATGTGGACTGGGGATGCCATGGGTCCTGTTCCTTGGTCTAGGGGCCAAGCAGGTGTTGATGTACACAGATGCTTCATCCACCAGGAATAACCCCTAAATGCAGGGGAGTGCTCAGGACACCATGTGAGGCACAAAAGAGTCTCTGCAGGATGAAAATTGAAGTGGACTCACAGCCACAGTGCCAGCAAGTAAATAAAACAGGATTGTAAGAAAGCATCCATTTATATAGGTTTTTCATCTTTAAAAGATGTCAATCTTTGAAAACCCACAAACTGAATGTTGCTTTGAGAATCCCATGGGTTTGAACACAGAAAGCAGGAGCATATCAGAATAGATTTGGGCTGGGATTAGCCCACATCTGTGGGCATGCACAGGAATCCCAGACCCTGGATGTGCTGCCAGCCGTGGGACAGGAGGGCAGCAGGTAACAGGAACAGTGGAGAATCCCATCAAGGGCATCTTTTTTTTACAGGAAATTCCATGTGCTGCCACAGACAAGGTCCCACCTGAGCATACGCTGAATGAAAAGTCAGTTTGCTCAGAAAAACAGTGGACTACCTGAAAATACATTGCATGAATAATTCAATGTATGCATTTAATTCCTCCCTTTCAAACACACTGGCCTTGCTGTTCCTTCTCAGTTTTAATCTCCAGGTGGGGCAGGGCAGCACGGTGATGTGAAGGCTTTGATTTCCACCTCCTCACACGGTGTGACCCCAGATTCTGAGTGTCTTCCCTCTTTTTCCTTCACACACCGAAGCTGCAGCACTTGTGTGGGGTTAAAACACAAGAGAGGGCAGTGTAAGAAGCTGATAAAGGACAGTGAAACTCAGAGTCTTTCACTGATACTTTCCAGCAGACTTCCAGGCTTTTTTTCCCTGCCAAATGCTTTATGCTTGGAGCAGCTTGTGAAATCTTCCTGTGGTGGGCAGTGCCCAGGCAGGCACAGCCCCACGTCCTCCAGTGGGACACACAGACCCCGCTGACTTCAGCACGAGTCTCTCCAGGAAAGACTAATGAAGGATTCAGCCCCAAGAATATTTCTTTCCTGAGACAAATGAATCCCTTGGACCGGAGCACCGAGGAGAATGTGCTATTTAAAAGGTTTCTTGAGGGTACGTAATTATATTGAAAATAATTAGGGGCAAGGCAGCAGTATTATTACTACTTATCATATCACTCTAAACTTAATCCAGTCTGATCTTTGGCAATGCATTGGGAATGCAGAGGATGGACCTTTCTTGAACAAGATGGGTCCGTAATGTTGCTGGTTTTGGGCTGACATGGGAGACAAGAGTTTCTCCTTAGGAATCATCTATGGAGACAGCAGCTTTGTCCCAGAAGGGAATGGAGGACTAAGGCTGGAGCATGACCCTGGAGTCTGTGGAGTCTGGATTTCCATGCTGGTCATTTGGTCCTTTGGACAAATGTGTTCCATGACCTGGCAGCCTTTAAGGTGATACACCAGACCCTTCCTGGAAGACAAAACAGCCCCTGGGGTGTGATTTGTGAGGTGAGCAGAGGCTCCCAAGGAACCCAGGGAAGCAGCATTGCCCTTGTGAGCATTCATGGAGAGATCTAAACGAGATTGTTTTAATTAACTTCAAAATCCTGTTAATTAGGAGCCTCTCTGCATTAAAAATTGCTCCAGAGACCAGACCAAGTCATGGCTACACATGAAGGCAGAGGAAGAGGCTGGTCAGGCATGGATGGCTCACACTCAGGACCTGTTTGGAGCAGAGGCTGCCAAATGTCAGGGTTAAAAATCCGGCTGGGATTTTTAGGGTGCTCAGGAGGCCCAGCTGAGGATCTCAGGGCAGGTCATGGCATGGCAGGAGCAGAGCAGGACGTTTTGGAGAGGCTAAGAGCTGCCGTGGGACCTTGGGAGACAGGAGAGGTGACCAAAGCCCCAGGAGAGCTGGGCTGGAGGGTCTGGGAGAGCCTGCAGCCAGGGAAACTGAGGCATGGGGGAACACAGGGTCAGAGGAAGGTGCTGAAAAGCTGTGAACAGCTCCCGGGGTGAGTTGTATGTTCCCCAAGAAATCATCCCTGTGGAGAGCACGGGGGCTCAGAGGGGTCTCCAGTGGAAGGGGAACAGCTCTGGGGTCACAGAGGAGCAGGAGCTGGGCTGGGGCTGAGGGCATGGACGGGTCCTTGTGGGAAGGAGAGCCTTGTCCTATTGAAGGCTGACAGAATGAACTTCAGTTTATGCCCCTGGCAGTTTTTTACAGCTCAGCTATTCCATTTAGGGGTTGGGAGCCAGTGGAAGGAAGCTCGGATCGCTTCACTGACCAGCCGTAACATCCAGCCAGTACATTAACTGCCCTGCTGCCCTGATCTGATGTGGTTTTACAGACAATAGCTACTGGCTATTTAGGCAATGTATAAATTAACATATTCTGCACAAACTAGGAGCATATTTAAATTAAAAGAAAGTGCCCTTTATTTGTCAATCATCCAACATCCACAGTTTTGCATTCCTTTAAAAAGAAAATTTCAGCTGTTTTAATCCTACCTCAAACTGTTCATCTTTATGAGGGAAAAATGTTTGATTGCTCGAGTGTTGCTCTGCCCCCTTTCCCCTGCCTCTTTCCTTTAATTAAAACAATCCCAATCTGCTCTCCTGGAATTTCTTTCCCAGATTGGCTCGGTAACTTGTGACCTTCATTTCTGCCCAGCCTGGAATCTGCTGGCATGCAGGGGTCAGAGATGAGGAGATAACAGAGTCACCCCACAGGGAGCCACCAGAACATGGGTGCACAGAAGTGTTTGGGGTGTTGCAGCAGCAAACTTTATCTGCTGCTGTTCCAGTATTGATGCCAGACATGGCAGTAAAGGAGAAATGGGCATTGGTGAAGTGTTGGATTTGACAAAATCATGCTCAAAGGGTGAAAAAAATGACCTGAGTGATATTTTCCAAACTGTAGCAGCCCGAGTCACTCAACTCTCAAGTGCCATTTCCAGTAATTTTAAGACCTACATGATGCTGGTGAAAAATATTTCCAAGGAGCTCGGGGTTCCTTGGAGCTCTACAGCTCTTGCAGATGTGAATTGCCACAGCTCAGCAAATTATCAAAGGGCTTTTCTCTTGACAGCAGCTGTCGGCAGTGAAGCACCTTTCCCTGCTTGATGGTCTGATCAGGCACCAGCGAGATCTGGTGGCTTTTAGCAGCACAGCTCTGTTTGAACATTTGAACTCTATTTTTCTGTCTACAGAAGACATAAGTTAAAGGAGTAAAATGCAAAACAAATCTGTTCTGAAACCTTCCTGACTGCCCTATCCCAGCTTCTGCCCGGCTCCCATGGCATAATGCTGAGAGAACGGAAATAAATTGCTAAAAAGGGAAATATTGCTGAGAAATGCCCATTTGGCAAAGTTTGCCTCTCTCTGCCTGTCAGCCAGATGTCCACACCTCTCTCTTCCCAGCAAACCAGGGCCAGTGTGTTTATCTAAGACCCAAATCAGCATCGATCAGGGTCTGTCAGTCGCTCTCCCGGAATAAAGCGCCGGGGTCTGGAGCACGGACGGTAATGGACACACGCTCCAATGAGCTTGCAGCCATCCCACCACATGCCCCAAGGCTGAAATTCTTTCATTTTTATTATTATTATTATTATTATTCAGAAAACAAACATTTTGTTTGTTAAGAAATTGTATTTAAGGCGCTGAAATGGAGCTTTCTTTAGCACAGAGGGGCCTTTCCTGTAAGTGTCAGCTATGGCAGGGGGGTGGAGAAGCTGGCTGGGTGCTGAGCCTGGAGTGTGGGGCAGCCTCAGCTCATCCTGCAGTGGTCCCAAGGGATGAGGAGGAGGAGAGCTACTCCAGCAGGCAGCATGGATCCTGCACAGTCTGACAGCCTCGTGGTGCTGGCTGGAATCAGGCTGTGAATAACATCTGAGAGGTGTGAACGCTGCAGCATGCAGGAGCCTCCGAATTATAACAACTCGCCAAGGGAAAACCACCCCGACAGCCTTCAAAATGGAGCTGCCTCCTCCCTTCTCCCCTCCTCCTCCCACCTGCCTTTCATTTTTCCTCATGCATGGAAGGTATTAATTACCCAATGTGCTTTAATGGCTGGCAGGAAGTGCCCTGCAGCGATCCCGGCGCGGAGCGAGCTTTGCCCGGTACGTGGCCAAGGCAGAGGAGCACACTGGGACGCTGCTGGGGCACGAGGTGTTTCCCGTGGCCCTGTGGAAGGGACCCCATTTTTCTGAGTCCTGTGAGCAGCTCTTTTATCTCTGCTGTTCAGCTAAAGCAGCTCCTGTGCCCTGAGGGTGGCTGCGCAGGGTTTGTTAACCTCTGGGACAGGCAAACCGTGACCTCTCTCCTCCTGGGAATGAGCACGGCTGCTTGTTCCTGCTCACTGACATTTGCTGCTGCTGAGCTGTGCCTAACGTGGCTGAGCTGTGCCTAACCTGGCTGAGCTGTGCCTAACCCTGTTAACCTGTGGGGAGAAGCCTGAGGAGCACGGTCAGGTAACCCACCCCACTCTGGGAGAGCAGAATGGTGGCACATTCCACCTGCATCCCCCCAGGAAGGTGTCCGTCCTGCAGCAGAACGCAGTGTTGAGATCGGCACGTGCTGGGCTCCCTTTCTGCTTCCAGCTCTGTGCTCCAGCTGTCAGAGGAGGAGTTTGGGCACCAGGCTTGTGTCTGGCATGAGGAACTCGCCAGTACTCTCCTCCTGCTTGCAAGGGCTTCAGGAACCTCCTACAAAATTTTGTTTGTACCAGCAATTTTAATAAAGAATTTGTAAAACAAGCATCTGGAGCAGCAGGGCACAGGGAATTTTTAACCCCAGCAACCTCTGCCTCAGCCCTGAAACCTGGGATGCCACTCCCTGGGAAGGTCCTGAGCTTAAATCTGGGCTGTCTCCTGCTCCCAGACCCTGCTTTCATTGCACCAGCCTAAAACCAGCAGCAAAGCACTCATCAGATTGATCTACAAAGAGGTGGATATGGGGCAGTTCTAGCCTGTCTGAGGTTGCATGAAGCAGGAGCCAGGTCTGAGTCTCAGCCCTGGGGTTCCTGAAATATGCTGGCCCTTGACAGACCCAGTGCTGGGAAGCTCTGGGATAAAAGGTGATAAAAACACTCTCCCAAGAACAGAATTTATCCACAGACTATCATGGCCAAAGATGTACTCTTGATTTTGCTCTGCCCTG
Source organism: Hylia prasina (assembly GCA_013397195.1). NCBI lineage: Eukaryota > Metazoa > Chordata > Aves > Passeriformes > Sylviidae > Hylia > Hylia prasina. Next base: position 21,096 of record VYXD01004141.1, on the reverse strand, counting down.
CCCTTTCCCACCACTACCAGCTCCATCCCTGCTTCCAGCACCAGGAAAACTGAGCGCCATCCCCGCGGGGCCGAGTGCCAGGTGCCCGCCGGTGTGGGACCCGCCGAGGCGGCAGGGCTGAGCCAGGGGAGCAGGGAGCAGAGCAGCGGCGCACGGGAGCAGAAGGGCATTAATCACCTCGCTGTGATTAGGGGCTCAGTGAGCACAGGCTGCCTCAGGGCCTTCCTGCTCCCTCCGAATGCCCCAGTTTGCCTCTCTGACAGATGCAGCCCGGCCGTGTGCACCAGCCCTGGTGGCTCCAGCTCCTGCCCACCCTCTGCCAGTGCTGCTGGAGGTTGCGTTGCCAGGATGGAAGTGGCCATTTCTTAATTGCTTTTAGTGCTTTGCTACTCTGGAGGCTGGTAAAAACTGAGTGTGCCTCCCGCTGTACCCCAGCTCCTGGCTGTGAGTCCCCTTTGTGGTTGGAACTGGAGTCTTTGGTCCATTCCTCGTGGAGAAATGAGGTGGCAGCAAGGACAGGATGGCCAAAGGCTGTCTGGGAGCTGAAGCCCAGGAGGGGCCATAAGGAACACATCAGGGCAGCAGAGCTGCTGGAGGAGACGTGTGGAAAGCAGGAATAAGGGGACACGATGCTCCACTAAGGGAGAGTGTGGCCTGCGCCACATTGTCCTGGGGAACAGCACTCACCCTCACCAAGTCAAGTGTCAGGAGATGCAGAAATGGCTTTTTCCCATCTAGAAATACACAACTTGATTCACTCTGAGCCATCCTTTCATTGCACAGAGATGGATGTGGCCACACACGTTATTTTAACTTCACGGCTCTCCCATCCGTATATAAAACAGCCCAGGGAGCTGGAGTTGATTCATCTGTTTGCCACAGAAGATGGATCAGTTAGCAAATTATTTTATTGACCCGCAGCGCTGCTCAAGGTCGTTTGTTTCAGTGGACAAGCAGCACGCCTGGCATGCAAACGGGGCTGAGAGGGAACCTCCATATGCGACTGGCATATCCCAGCCCCTGGCCTCATTGTGGAACCCTCAGCATCAGGCTGGAGCCCTCACAGCCCGGCTGTGCTCGTCGGATAAGCTCAGCATTTGGGCTGTGATGCTGTAGCTTGCTCAGCTGTCTCCAGGCTTTTATCTCTGGCTGCTGCTGGGAAAGAAAATCCATCCTGCTTTACCAGGATGTGGTTTGGAATCTTTTTTGTTTTGTTCTTAAAGGGCAACAAAAACCATTTGTGGTGAGGAAGGGAAGAAATGGAATTAAGTAGCTCAGTCTTCATTCCAGACATAGTCCAGGTCTGTAGATTGTAAGGATGAGACATGCACTGAAAATCACACTGTAGAAAATCCAGGCCCTTCCCAGGCTGCTGATCTTCTCCCAAAATCAGGCAGGGAGAAAAACATTTAATTTCTTACAAAAATGGGAGTGCCTCTGCAGGTTTGGTGCACATCCCTCCCACCCTACAGCCTTGTGAGGTCCCACCAAGTGCAGAGACCCCTGGCTGCCCTTGGTGTCCTGCTGCCATCCACTGCTCCGGAACATCTCCACTTCCCACTGTGCTCCCTGAGCTCCCCGTTGAGCTGGGGCCTCGCTAACCTTCATTGACTTGCCTAAACATTTATTAATTGATCGCTGCAGGGTTACCACAGGCCTCTGCTGGCGTTCTGGGGAGATGGGATGTCCAGGGGATATCCTCGCATGAACTCCCGCCATACCTCCGGCTCCGCGTGCTCCGTTCTGCATCTGCTGCTCTTGCTGAGCGGCTTTTAACCAAAGACATATGGGGCCCATTAACACGGTTTTGCTTGTTTGCAGAGTCTGATCTTGGGAAGAACTGGCTGGTTTCAGCTCAGAGTTAAAAATCTCAAGCCTAGGTGATGCAGGAGTAGAGCTGGAGCCAGCCCTGCAGCTGGCTCTCAGCACACAGGGGTTCATCAAGCTCAGGATGAATGCGGGTGAAATCCACGATGGACACAGACCAGATTAATTATATCAAAGTCATGGATGTCTCCTTTTGCCCAGCTTAATGCTGAGTCCTTCCTGTGGTAGGTTTCATTCCGCCTGCAGCCTGTGTGGATGGAGGGGAGGGGAACTGGGAGGAAAGCCCAGGTGACAGGGATGTGCAAGGAAGCAATCCTGATCCAAAGTACTTAAGAACACCTCTGTCCTGCATCTCTGCCTCAAGAAATGGATCTAAAGTAAAAGCTTGGCTTTCTCCATCTGTTGCCCCACCCTAGTCTTCACACTTTTTTTTTAACTTTACAAATGTTCCCGATTTAAAAAAGAGAAGGAAAACCAAAAAGGGAAAGTAGCACATCCCTTTGTGCAAGGCTTTCTTCCAGTCCCTGTTAAGTTCCTGTACATGCTGACAGTTTTACAATTTACATGACAGCTGGCTTGCTTGGAGGAGATCTCTGTTAATTAAAATAACACAAAGGGAAAGAAGGAAAATCGTGTCAGCGGATAATTAATTCAGAGCAGGGCACCAGGCTGTGCGCCGATCCCGCTAACAAAACTCTGCAGGAATTCGCAGCTTTACAGTCCCAGTCCTGCTGAGCCTCCTGGAGCCACTCTGTGCTCGGCCCCTTCTCCGCACCGGGCTGTCCCTTCCCGCAGGGCACACTGCCCTGCCCTGGGTGCGAGCGCTGCATTCCAGAGAGCGCTGGGATTCGGACACGTGCTTTCCTGAGGTGCTGGCTCCAGCCCCAGTCCTTCTGCCCTCCTCCTCCTTGCTAGGGCTCTGCCTCTACCAAAGGGATCCTTTCTGCTCCTGCCTCTTTGTCCTGAACCCACGGACAGAGACCATGGAGAGCATCTCATCCCCCACCGCCTTCACTGCTCACTGCTGGGGCTTCCAGGGCTGGGAGCAGTCAGCAGGTACCCGGCCAGGGGCCAGCACAGCCGAGGCCAAATCCTTGCTGGCGCCAGCCGGGCGGGTTATCTCTTTCCTCCAGCCCCACTCAGCATCAGAAGCTGATCCAGAGGCAGCTGTTGGAGATGGGCTCTGTCCCTCCTGGCCAAGCAGCGAATCTGGGGCAAGATGATCCGTCAGTGCCTCCCTGTCCGGATGGGACTTACGGGACAGGCAAGGAATGGGTGCATGAGGGTGAGCCCTGGGAAAATCTGGGGAACCCAGGGGGGCCTGGGGAGCAGGGAAGGCATTCCTGCATGGAGTAACAGGATTTAGTGGGACTGAGGACAGCGGAGCGAGCCAAGCCCTTGGCTGCCGGCTGCAGCCCTGGGGTGCTGGCTGGGTGCAGGCTGTGCTGTCACCATGCTCATGTCCCTCCGTGCCACCCCAGTGCCAGCGGTGGCACCTGACAGTGCCCTGGTGCTCCCTGTCCACGAGCAGGGACAGCAGGTGCCCCCAGCAGCCTCCCCAAAAGCGGCCACTCAGCACCTCACCAGCAGAGTTGTGCTTCGTTAACGATTCTGCAGATCGCTCTCGCTGCCTTAGTGTGCTGATCAGGCGGGCTCGGAGATGGGGAACAGGAAAAAAAAAACATGGAAAGAAAAGAGAAAGAGCAGCCCAGGGCTCCAAAGCAGCTGAGGTGTCAAAGACAGAGATTTAATGAATGTGCCTGCGGTTCACCTGAACAGATGAGCATGAGCTAGAAGGAGAGAAGGAAGAAAATGGAAAAAAGGAAGGATCATTTTTCAGATTGGCAGCTCCCCTCCCAGACATCTTTTAACAAGAGAGGGGAAAAAAAGGCTTTAAAGGGCCAGCCAGCTGCTCCCTGCCTCGTGGTGGGGACCCGGGTGCTCTGCACCCATTACAGGGGTCAGGCTGGGTTGGGGCTGTGACTCTCAGCCCCCCATGTCCCCTGGGCTGGCAGGATGCTGTGGGACCATGGAGAAGGATGAGGAGCAACTGCTGAAGAGGGGTGAGAGGAGCCAAAGCTGCTGGCTCACCCATCCCTGCACCAGCCCCATGGAAAGGCAGCAGTGTCTGCCTGCAGAGCCTCTCTGTGCCCTGGCAGTAAATGGGGGTTGGCAAAGGCCAGCCCAGGACAGCGGCTCTCCTGTGCCCAGAGCACCCAGCACACCCAGCCATCCCTCGGGCCCCAACAGTCCATGACTGGAGTTCTCTCTGCTCCATTGCTTCTTCCAGAAGTTGTTCTGGGACCCTGGGAGAGCCTCAGTTCCAGAGTTTCTTTGCAGTTTTCCAAAAGAGAAAACTTTTCTTTTCTCCAGTGCAGCTCCTTTTCTGTAACTACTTGCCCTGCATAAACCAACAGTCTGTGTCCAAGCAGTTGGCCATCAGTTTATCCGATGTTTCTCTGTCTTGTGGGAACAATATTAATAAAATACTGTATTTATATAATAAATATTAATACAGTTTTATTTAATACAATTGTATTAAGTGCAATGTGTGATGTGTCCCAAGCCAGCAGCTTCCCTCCGCTCCTTCACATGAGGACCCACACCACGATTCTCATTCAGACATCACTGCTGGGCCTGTGGGAGCAGGGACAGGAGCACTCCAAAAATAAAACCAGCAAGGCCAGCACATCCCCACTGTGTCCCTGTCCCTCTCAGCTGGGTGCTGGGACCTCTGGGTCCCCCCCAGACCGTCCCCCACTCCAGCACTGCGCCAAGCGCCGCGCGCGGCTGCCGCAATTAGGGCGATCTGGGTTTCTTCGTAGCTGCAGGACAATGTTTTTGAAGGCAGGACTTTGATCTTATTTCCTAAGAGTTTCTCTTTCCCTTCCTTTTCATGTGTATTTTCCCTGGGTTTTGTCTCATTACTCAGGTGAAGGCTGATGTTCCCCACGGCGGCCGTGCCGGAGCCGCGGTCCCCGTTCACCCCCCGCCTGGGGACCCGCGGGCTCGGGGACGGGGCATCCTCAAGTCCTGGAGCAAGTTTGTCCACGGGCCTCTCCTGGGCAGAGGCTGCCAATTACGCTCAGCACGCCGAGCTCTGTCACATCGGCTTCTTGTCAGGGAAAACACAGCACTGGGGTCCTCCTTTCCCCTGGGTTTTTTTTTTGTCTGTGGTTGCTTTTTTCTTGATATTTTTAATGATTTTGCAAAGGAGCCCTGACGACGGAGATGAGGGCACTGCCCACATGCTGCTGTGGGGAGTCTGGGACTGTCACCCCCTGGCAGGAGAGGACGGGGACAGGGACAGTCCTGCAGCCTGGGGAAGAGCCACCAAAGTCCAGGCAGCCACAGGGAAGCTGTCAGTCTCTTGAGATGTGCTGTTGGCTCGGGCCTGAATATCAAAGTCATCCTGGGTAAATAAATAAGTAAATCTTGTCCCCTGAACATCAGCATTTCTTCTTAAAGAAGGCCCAGCCTTCTTGCAGCCGTAGTCCTACCCAACACCAATCCCCAATTAAAACTCCACTGCTGAGTGAGTAGTAATTCTCAGCACCTCAGGGCCATTTTATTATTATCATTATTTTTTTTTACCCATTAAAACCTGTTTTCTCTAAATGAAATAAAATGGGGGCAGAGATAACAGAAGTCATTGCTTTTTCATATATATATATATATATATAAGAAAGAAACATTTTGCATTTTAAAAAAAGTTAATAAATGGCCGAGCCCCAACAGATGGGGGTGTGTGTGGAATTTGCATTTTTCAGATTAACATGCACGAGCGAAGATAGAAAACGCACTTGCCCGGGGGAAATAATTTGAGAAATCTTTGCATATTTTATTTAAAAGCATGCCACGTTAGGCAGGGTAATAATGCAGAGCGATGGTGATTAGGTTAGGCCTGGAGGGATTGCAGCCTGGGACCCTCCCTCCTCTTGATCCGGCTCATCCTTTCGCCAAGCCCCCCTCAAACCCTTGGTGTTACAGCCCAGACACCCATCCCAAAATCCAGCCCTGTTGGTGGGTTTAACCCCATGGATTTGGGGCAGCTCCTGATGTGGTCCGTGAGCTGCTTCTCTGCTCACCTCCAGGTGACAAAAGGATGCAGGGTTCGTTTCATCCCAAGCCCCCGAGCCATGGGATCCCCACACATCTTGGCAGTGGGAGGGAATCCCTGCTCTGCCTTCAGCCCTCTCACAGGTGAGGTGTCTCCCTGGGGCTCTGCAGATCCTCTGGGATTTACAGCGTTCTGCAGGAGCAGCCCGGGGTGCCAACACCCCAATCCCTCAGGATGCTTGGGAAATCCCTGAGGTGGAGTTCAGGCGTGGCAGCACCGAGGTCTCGCTTCTGCCAAAGCATTTGTGCCGTCGTCTCCTGTTTGAAGCCAGGGAGTAAATCAGGGCTCATCCCTAAAGACGCCCGGACACTGCACATGGAACGTGCTTTAAAAATCCATGGACTTTTGTGAGGGGCTCGGGCAGCTTGGGAGGAATTGGGTGATCTCTCATAACCTGTTCCTGGCATTTATAGAGCCCCAGACCTCTGGGTTGAAAGGTGGTTTTTCTCTCATCCCACAGTGAGGAAGAGGAAGGTGAAACAAGCCCAGCTCCAGGTGCCAGTGGTCCTTCAGACACATTTCTCCCAGACAGCAGAAATGGGCAGCCTGTGCCCTACTCCAGGGTCACAACCCCACAGCCATCAGCTCTTAGGGACGGTGTTGCTCTTCAGTTCCACCTAAAACACCAACGCCAGGGCTAGGACGCTGTTCTGGCCTTGAAAATATTATTCTCCTTTTCAATGTCAGCCTCTATGGTGTTTAAAGCTTATGATCTTCTTTGCCAGGTCTCTTTCAAGGTGATGAGATCTTGCCATCATTCAAGAAATTCTTCAGCTGGGGGTTGCAGGGGAGACAGTCCTGTGCAGTGGCGCAGAGCTTGGAGCAGCTCCCAAGCTGCCAAACCAGTGGTGGGCACTGCCCATCCCTTCCCAGCCATATCTGGGGGGTCCCAGGTGCTCAGTAGCCCCAGTGCTCCTCAGGGCCACCACCAGCACCTCCAAACCCAGCTGGAAACATGGCAAACCCCCTCCTCCCTGGCAAAACCAGGCCCTTGGAAAGCTCCTGCCACTTCCCCAGCTTTGAAATCTGACCCAGAGCCTGACTCTCTCCCTGTCTGCTCCCATTATTAATAAACTTTGAAGGGCTCCCTTCTGTCCTTAATGAGATTAGTGTTATTTTCATGCATTGCTGCAGGGCAAAGGACTGAAAAAGTGGCTGATCTGTAAACTAAAGGGTGCTAATCTATAGAGGGTGGGTCCCCCATTCTCATGGCCTCGGGGGCTGGGTGAGAGTAATCAATTAAAAGGAGGGATTAGAGGTGCCGTGGTCACCTACTTTATTGAGGTCACCCTGACACCCTCCCAGCGCAGGCACACGCGGGTCCAGCTTGGTCATTGAGGCTCTTAGAATTAAAAAAGCCTTAATCACCAGCCCCTGTTCAGGCTCCAGACCCAAAGGAGCAGTAGGGAAAATCTGTTGTTAATATATTAATGGGCACAATTTGCTTAGTGGGTCTGTCTGGGCTTTGTAAATTAATGCTAATTCAAAGCTCAACCTCACTGTCTTTTTTTTCCCCCCAACTTTATTCAAGTGCCTTCTTTTTGCCAGGAACTTAGGGAGGAAAAATACTCGACCTGGCCAAGTAGGGAGTTGCTTTTGCTGTGATTTCATAGATGTTTTAAAGGCAGATTGCTTAAGGAAGAAAAGGGTGGCCTCGTGCAGACTGAGTGTGTCCAAACACAGCTCCAGTGGCTGTAATTGTGGAGAGAAGAGATTTTCTCTCTGAGGATTTCCTTACCACAAATGCCTTGGGCAGCTCTGGGCAGGGATTGAGTCGCTGCCCCTGTGTCCCGTTAGCTGTTGGTTAAAAACCAGCTGCACTGTGCATGTTGTACTCCTGGGATTTCTGTCCTTCCCGTTTGATCACAAATCTGCGCCTGAAAACGGCCCAAAGCCCTGACCCTGCCCCTGGCCCATCTTTGGGGAGAGGAAAGAGCAGTGTGCTGCAGGACTCGGGCACTGACAGTAATTAAAAGCCTCTTTGCAGCGAGCAGGAGCCTCAGAGCATCCAGCGAGGACTGCAGCACCCCTGAGCCCTGGGCAGCGGGATGCAGCGCATCCCTCACCTGCCCTCTAATGTCCTTCCCCTGGGATGTCCCAGGGGAACACCGCGGGCATCTCCCAGCGCTGAGCCCAGCAGTTCTCCCCGCGGCCAAGCCGTGCCCCAGTGCAGGGCAGGGCCGCGGTGCCCATGAGAGGTGCCACCGCTGTCACCCGCAGCGGCGGCCGGGTGGCACTGCGCTGACACTCATCCGCCCGCAGCCGGTGGGACTTGTCGCTGCCGCCGCGACACTTCCCCCGGCACCCGCGGGGTCCCTCCTTCCCAGCGAGGACCCTCCGACGCGTCTCTCCTCGCTTCCACGTGCGAAAGGGATGTCAGTTTGCTTTTCTCCCGAGCCCCGTTGCTGTCTGGGTGATAGTTCTGGAGCGCTAAAGGGATTAGCAGCCGTCTGCTGAGCCGGGCACGGCGCAGGGCTCGGGCTCATAACGCACAGAGTGTGAAAATAATTGCCTTAATTTCAAGATCAGCTTTAGACAGAGGAGAAAACTTATGCTGTGGCAGAGACGGCTCCTTTTCTGGGCGCTGGAGGAATGTCAGGCCCAGAGGAAGGAGTTTTCCATAAATTGAGGATGGGCAGCATGTGCCAGGAGCCAAGACTGTCCTGGATGCCACTGGGCATTTGTGGTGCGTGGGACAAAGAGGTGTGGGCATCCTCAGTCACCAGTCCTGGTGCTTATAAGACTGCTGGTTTTATATGGGGGCTTGTGGTTCATCCCATCCCTGCCCCAGAGGGGAGATTCCCCCTGTACAGAGTAATTCTTATACTGGGAATGTGGGCACCTGCTCCTGGCACAGGGCTGAGTTGGGAGCTTGGAGGCAGCAGCCATTAGGGAAAAGCAGCTGGTCCAGTGACTCGTGGCACAGCCTTGGAAGGCCTCAGGCCGGGCAATTTAGGGGCTGTCATTTGCTGTGAACACTTTCTGGAATTTTGTGTAAGAACAGGAGAAATAAAGGGTTTCTTTGGGCTGGAGATGCCACTGGGGACACGGAGGCTCTCGCTCCACCCTCAGCATCTCTGCTTGAGCCCAACATCCCGAGGACCGGGCTGCTCCCTGGGATGAGGGACAAGGTCTCTGCCTCGCCGCCTCCATCCCACCTCCTGCGCCAGCCCCTGGAGGGACGGATGCCCCGGAGGGCTCTGGTGGGCCGGGAAGGGGGGACAGCCCTCGGCACCCCCAGCCCTGCCGCTAAACCCCGGCCTTGGCAGTGGGTTTAATCCGCGCAGCGCCGCTCCGGGCTGCATTGCCACGGGCAATGCTGGATTAGGGACCGGCCGCCGCACGCCTTTGTCCTCCCTTTGTGCAGCGTTTTGCTCGCCTCTGCCTTAAACCTTGTAACCATTTTGCTGCCTTTTAAAACCGGCTTGAATAGGGGGTGGGATGGAGAGGGGTGCGGGGGAGAGGGGCCGAGGCTTTGAGGTTGAAGAGAGGCATTCAGGCTGCAGCTGCCCCGTCTCAGCACATTCCCCGTGACCCCCACGGGCATCGCCGCGGCCACCGAGCAGCGTTGGCAACGCGGCCGCTCCGGGACAATCCACCTGCTTGCTCGGGACAAGCACTTTCATGCCTATTGGGATTAGAGATTTTAAGTGTCGTTCCAAATTGTGCGGATAAACAGTCTTGTGAAAACTTGTTATCGTGGGGAAACGGCCCCGCCGCCACCCTCCGTCCCTGGCCTTTTGTTCGGGCAATTTTTATTGCCGGATTGGATTTGATGAGGTTTAAGGTTTATTCTCAGGACTCCATTGAAGAGCTGATCCTTTGTCTCCCGCCGCGGAGCGTGAAGAATATGAAACGTAGGCCAAAATAAATCTGCTTTTCACACGTATTAGCCCCTGGTACACGCGGGGACCACCAACCGCAGCTGAGAGCAGCAGCCCCCCCCCGGCCCTCTGCCCCGGCCCTGGCTGCACCAGGTCACTCTGGCCTCCACACCCCGTCCCCAATTTCCATAGTCCCCTCTGAGCAGGGACAGACCTGGGTGGTCACCGGTGACCTTCTCCCCGCTGCAAGAGCCACCCAGGGCTGCTCTGCTGACAGGGATTTAGGAGGTGTCAGGTCTGTAAAGAGCCCAAATGGTGGTGGGGGGAAACATCCCTCCCTGCCCACCCCCACCAAACTCCAGCCCCACACGCAGGCCAAGCCCT
>VYXD01004141.1:0-10891 GCA_013397195.1 Hylia prasina | reverse complement strand
CCACCAAACGCAGCTGAGAGCAGCAGCCCCCCCCCGGCCCTCTGCCCCGGCCCTGGCTGCACCAGGTCACTCTGGCCTNCAGGAGAGATTAATCAGCAGGGTAATTCCTGAGGAAAGGTTGCTCCAGAGGCTGCTTTCATTTCAGAGGAGCTCCCTGCAAATTTCACCTTTACTGCAGGGAGCTGCTCTGACACGCTCCCAGCAGCGCCGGGATGAGCCCATGCCCTGGGCTCCATCCCCACCTTGTCCCCTCAGCCTCAGGCTGCTGCAGAGCACTGGGTAAGGCTCGTGCCTGGGCTTTGAGCTGGCGGCTCCTGAGCAGCCTCCAGGGCACTTTTGGCAGCACCAGGAGCCAGCAGCAGGCGTCTGGCACGAGCCAAGAGCTGGAGTTTCTGGCAAGTCTGGAGCTGGAGGCAGAAAATCATGCAAAATTTGGTGTGTTGGGCTTGTTCCAAGAAAAAAAAAAACCAAACCAAAAACAGACCCAGGGCATGGAAAACTTGCTCAGAGCTGAACCAGAGCAGGGCTGGCCTGGAGGAGCTTGGCTGGTTTCAATCCACACCTCTCCTGGTGGGTCCCAGTCCCTGGAGATCTCTGGACCCTACTTCTCCACCTGCCAGGTCTCACACCTGGGAGCTGCCACAGCCTCGTCCTCCACACACGAGGGAGGTGCAGGCTCTGGCGTGGCAGCACCAGCAGGGCTGCAGCCTCCTCTGACAGGGCTTGGAAAGAGCTGGGAAATGAGCAGGATGGGACAAGAGCTTGCCATTCCAAGCATTTAGGATGCTTGGAGATGGATATCCACTGTCTGGATGGTTGTGCCACCATGATATATCATGGAAGGGGTGGCAGAGGAGGAGCTTGGCTGGGATGCCCACACTGAGGACATGTCCTCAGGACATTTATTGTCCCCCTGTCCCACCAGGCAGCCCTGGGCAGGGTCCACATCAGCCTGTCCCCCATCCACCACATCGTTTCCTGCTTTGCATCTAGTGAGATGATTCCCCAGATACCCAGGGATGTTCCAGCTCCTCCTGTTTGGATAAAATATCGGTAATTACACGCATGCCTAATTTGAATTATTTCCACAGTGCAATCCTGGCGCTTTGGACCCCACTGAGTAACGTGGCAGGAGACTCCTTCCTCAACAAGGAGATGTCAGGTGGTGGCACTTCTGCTTCTGGCCTGGGTGACCAGTGTGGCCATCAGGTGACCCCCACAGGGTGCAAAGAGCTCATTCCCAGCACCCTGAGAGGCTCTTCCCTCTTCAGCGCCTTCCTGAATGTACTTCAGGAGTCCATAAAGGTGAGTGGAGAGGGGGATTTGACATCTGCTCTCAGACCTGCCGTGGGTGTCCCCATACTGAGGGTGTGGGGAGTCAGTTGCTGTGCCCGTGGCCTCGTTGGTTGCCACAGAGCTGACAGATGCTTTCCCAGCCACCACGCTGCTGTCAGAAACTGTGGGGCTGCTGGAGAAGGTTCTGGGTGAGTTTCCTTGGCCCAGGCTGGGTAAAATGTCAAATTTGATTCCTGTCATGGTTCCTTCTGGCCCCGCAGTCGACGAGTGCAGAACTGGGGCTGGCTGGGGAACAACAACTGGTTCATCAACTGTTCAAGGTTTAAAAACTTGGTTTTCTTCCAGCGTGCAACCAACCCGAGCCCTTCAGAAAGTTTCCCACGGCGAGCTGCCTGCATGTCCCAAGGAGCTGGGGGCAGAGCAGAAATCTCCCACAGCAGGTGGAAGTTTTTGGGGTGCATATCTCAGCCATGAGATATCTCCAGCCCCCCGTTCCCTCTCTGCTGCCTGCCCACACTGATCCCTGCCCACGCTGCTGGGCACATTCTCTCTGCATGGTGGGTTTCCCTCAGTGCAGGGTCTCTGCAGCCCCTCGCAGCCCCTCGCTGTCACATTGCATTATTTGCTCGTGAGAAGTGACTGATGAACCTTCTCCTGCCGTTCCCCTGTCTGCAAAATTCCCAGTGGCCACCCGGCATGGCCAGGGCACCAGAGGGGGACACTGCAAAGGGGACCCCAGACCTCAGCACCCATTGCTGCCTCCCAGCCACCAGCATCTGCAGTGGGTGGCTCCAGGATTGGAGAGGGGTATTATTTGGGGATTAGGAAGTGACACCTCAGGTGGGATTCATGCCTTGATGCCCTCCTGGGCACCGCCCTGCCCATTCCTGGCTTTGTGGGCAAGGGTCTGAGCCCTTGTCCTGGGCACAGCAGCTCCCCCTCCATGTTTCTTCCAATTCTTAATTCGTTCTCCATCATTTTTGTCTCCCCCTCCTCCCCCTCTCTGTCTCAGCTGCCTGATGAATGAAGGATGGGTTTTTAAGCCTTTTTTGCCCCCAAGGCCTGCAGCTCTGGCTCGGCTGCTATCGCTGGGATAAATGCAGCTTTTGGGCCCGGAGCAGCATCCGTCGGAGCCGCGGCCCCCCGCGCCGGGTTATCAATCCCCACTCAGCATCGCCAGCGCCGGGCTGGGTCCTCTCCACTGGGAGCCCTTTTCCTACCCTCTGGCCACAAGAAAGACCAGTCTGACTTAATTCTGCACAGTATCAACACCAAACAGACTCAGCCCAGCACTACCAGCTCTCCTAATTCGGCTTTGTATTCCTCGGTTTTCATGAATTTTTAAAAAGTTTCCATTTCTCCCGGGTTTCGGCGGGTTTGCTGGGGTGTATGCGCCCCAGCACCAGCTCTGCATCCTCCTCCTCGCCCTCCTGGAGCAAACAAAGGAGACAGAAAGTCAGCTTGGGTCTCCCCACCCTGGGAAGTTTTTGGATGGCTTGAGAAACCAAGTGTGGCACGGCTCAGGAGATGAAAGGACCAGCGTGGTGAGCACATCCAGAGCTTGGGTCCTGGCACAGCCAGTGCCATTCCTCCCTCCAGCAGCACTCAAACGTGAAAATACAGATGGTGCCACTTGCAGGGCAGGGCTGGAGCCATGGGAGAAGCAGGCTTTGGGGAGGGAAAACAGAATAAGCCAAGCCTTCAATGGACTTTAAAAACCCAAACGATTTCTTTGTTGTTTCACTTTGTTGTTGGTGTGAAATGCAGCCTCCATGCGTGACTGGGAGCTGGAAGCTGTCTTCTCCCTCTGGCCGTGGCCAGAGCAGAGAAATTAAGCCAAGACAGAGGAAAATGGGGATTCCAAGATGGAAAACATAGATAGAGTCTGTGAATGGAGCCAAGCCAGGCACTTCAGTTTAAGTCTAAGCACAGACAAGCTGGAAGCCTCACTCCACCACACCGACCTGAACTTTTGTCCACTTCCAGTGGTCCACAGAGAGCTTGGAGAGCAGTCTGGCCATCCCAGAGGCTGAAGCCTGGTCCTGGTCTGCACCCCAGGGGTTCCTGTGTGCAGAGGTCGGCAGTGGCGACACTGCAGCCCCACCTGTGTCACAGAGCTGGAGCCCGTCCTTGGCACCTCCCAGCCCCATCCCAAAGTGCAGCCTGTGGGGAATGCTGTCCCCCCACCCTGGCCAGGAGGAGCCAGCAGCCCCCCCAGTGAGCCCAGGGGCTTGTTGGCTGTCCAGGCAGAACCTTTGTTTTTAGCCCTCAATCAAACACTCATGGACAGGCCGTGTGTGCCCCACTCGGATTATTATCCTCTTGAAGGAATAAAATGCAGCACTGGGGCTTTTGGGATTCAACCCGATGCTTCCAGGGCTCCAGATATCCAGTGCTGATGCCGAAAACTGGGAAGGCATTCCCTCCAGCGAGACAGCCACTACATCACACGGGACCTGCACGAGGAAATAATGATGTACTGCTGGCCTTGGGGCACTCTTTGCAGCTCGATTGGCCTCCCTGGCAGAAGAATAACCGAGAGTTTATTGCCTCTCTTCCAGTGATCTTTACTCCCAGCTGTTTTCTCAGGGAGGCCTGGATCCCCATACCTCATCTGAAGAGCCACGGGCTGCTGGTGAGGCACTGAGCTGGTTCCTGGGCACTGAGGTGCTGCTTTCTGGGATGGGGCTCTGCTCTCACAGGGGAAATCCTGCCCCACCTCTGTCCAAAGCAGAGGATGATGTCTGGGACCCCTTTTCCCCTCCTCCTGCAGGGGCAGTGAGCTCCTGGAGCAGCACCAGCACCCTCAGCCTCAGCATCCCACCACGCCAAAAGGACAGCATCCATGTGCTCCCTCCTTCACACCACATCCCCTTCCCAGCACCAAAACACCCAGTGCACCTGTGTCTGAATGCTGCACCTGGGCAAAGCCCCTGCAAGGGGTCCAAGAGCCCATTTCTGACTTAAATCCCACCTGCCTGGGCAGGAGAAAGGGAAAAGGAGCCCCTTCGTGCCAAAAGATGGTGATTCCTGGCTCTTGGTGCTGTTTACAGAGGGCAAAGGTGAGGTGGTGGCAGGTGATTTTTCCCCCTTTCCCTGGCCCTGCTGCAAACAGCCCGATTGCTACAATTCCTCTGTCATTAAAATGTAAATGAAAACAGACACAAAAACAATCTGAATTTCCAGCCGAGTTGCTCTTGCTTAATATTCTACCCCGAAGGGGGATGTGCGGAAGCAACAACATTTCAAAGGGAATCATTAAAGAAGGGAGGCTCAAACTGCGTTTCCATCAGATACCACGGCAGAGCCCGGCGCTCGGGGTCCCGCCCATCCCAACGCCGCTGGAAAGGACGAGCAGGAAACAGGTCCTGGGAGATGAACCATCCAAGCCGGGGTGAGGAGGATGCTCACACTGAGCGGGGCTGTGCTGGTCACGTCCCAGCGTGGTCCAGTTCTGGCTGTGGATGGGCAGCAGTGCTCCAGGTTCATGTTTCTGGCTGTAGTGATCAGGCTGGGATGATGCCCAGATTTTAATGCATTCCAAGATTTTAGAAACACCCTGGAAGGGTGTCAGGATTTGCAATGTGTCCTGTGACACCTCAGCAGTGCAGGGTGGGGGAAAGATGCTGGTATTCCAAATCCTGCCTCCCACCTTGTCCACCCCGAGCTCTTGGCACTGGTGCTGCTCTGCTCTGTTTCAAGCAGGAGGGTGACTGTGTGTCTTCTGTACGTACTCTGCCAGTATGAGCCAGTGAAAATGAAATATAAAACATCAGGGAGTGAGAATAGCCTGAAAAATCCTGTGAATGGTGGTTCTGTCCCAGTGGATGCTGCTGGAACAGGAGGGATGCACCAAGGCTCAGGGCCACACGTGAAATCCCAGGATCTGCCTCCAACCCTCCAGTGGTCAGCGCCACTTACCCAGGGCTGCAGGAAAAAGGAGCCTGGGTGGACCAGGAGGATCCCTCTGTGGAGAGACTGGAGCAGCAGGACAGAGCCCCCCTGCTCCCCACCACACCCCCAGGCAGTGGCAGGTACTCCCAGCATGGTGGCACCTATGGATCCTATAAGGGCTGAGCTCATCTCTCCGGGCAGCCTCACTCCTCCATGCCCCTGGCAAGGATGTGATGGTGGGACAAGGGGTGCCCAGGGGTGTGGGACCCCTCACCACACTGGGTGCTGCCTGGATGTGACATTTGGGCTGAGGGGAGCAGCTCTGGCTTTGCTCATCTTCCCGGCCGAGAGCAAGGAAAGCCCTTTTCCCATTGCAAACCAAACATGTGGGATCTGGAAGTCTTCGAGACACAATAAACAAGGGATCCTGGGATGCTTTAAGTGTGTCCCAGCCTGGATCTCCGCATAATGGCCTGAGATGATTAATTTTCTTTTGTACTTTCATTGCATCAGTTATCACATCATTCGATTTTATTTTTAAAGACTTTTTTTAAGCCCACAAAATACTGGAAAGGGTTAGAGTGGATTCCAATTACAAGGTAAAATATTTCCCTCCAAAGCTTCATAAATACTTGATTTTGGTTTAATGCCATTCTTTTAACTTTCAAAGCAAGGCAACGTTTGCCAAACCTTGCTCTGTGCAGTAAAACCAGCCCAGCATCACAGGGATTTGACATAATAGTAATAATAAACTTTCAGAGGAGGCCTTAAAACCAGAGGGGCTGTGGGTCAGGCAGGGGAATTCAGGCTCAGACACTGTGGGGTCCACAGCTCAGTTCCCCCCGTGCTGGGGGCAGCCCCAAGGTGGCTCCAGGTTTCTGCTCAGACCAATGGCTGCATCCAGGTCCTGCATTGCCACCGACCTGGGGGTGTTTGGGGCTGCAGCACCTGCCCTGAGAGCCAAGTTAATCCCTCTGCGAGGTGAGAATTCTGCCCCTTTAGGGAGGCTTGGCAATCCCTGAGAATGGGGAAATCCCTGCCATGGAGTCCTGGGTCAGATCCCTGTCCCAGCCCGTGCTGGTGCCTGCCTGTGGGACCCATCCCACCTGAATTGCACCCAGAGGGGGCTGAGCTCGGGATGCAGGGTCAGGGTGTCCTGGGGGGTGAGGCCCTGTCCCCCCCAAGCTGGCCTGGGCTCAACCCTGCAGCCTTTTGTGTCTTTATTGTTTTCCCCCCCGCAATGGGCTGGGGTTTTTAATTAATTCCCAAATCTCATTTGGGGCACGGGAGCTGGGGGTGGAAAAGCTCTGTCTGAAGTTGATTTTGCAAATCAGTTCTGGCCATCTCCAGCCAGGTCCTGGGGCAGGAGCATCAGGCTCCCAATAACCAGGGAGGAAGCCTCTTGTTGCCAGAGCAGATCCACTTCTTTGATGTCCTCCCGCAGTTATTCTTTCATTTCTTGAGCAAATAATCTGGATTCTCACAATATTTACCTTGGAAATAATTATTTGTGTAAAGCATTCGACCAAGATAAACAGAGAATCTCTCAGTCTGGCTGCGGGGCTGGGAGGGCTCGTGTTCCCCCAAACCTGATGGAGCATGGGCTCCATGGAAAGTGGAAGAAAAAGGGTCTCAGAGAGGAGCACCCCACATCCTGTGGAACCCCCGAGGGCTTGGACAAACCTGCCGGCAGCCCCGGCTGCAGGGCACGGATGAGGATGGAAAAATGTGGCCACTGTGCCCCTCATGCCTTGCTGTGCCTGTACATGGATCCCTGAATCGCATCCCTGGATTCCCACAGACTCCGAGGCTGGAAAGGAGAAGCAGGAAGGGACGGGGGAAAGGTGAGGGAGGGTTCAAAGCGCTGCTACAGCCTCGGTTTTTCATCTCTAGTTAATCTCTGTGAAGCCTGAGGCAAAGTCACCTTTGGGTCAACACTCAGGTGTTGTTATCTGCCACCCCCATCACCCGGAGCTGCCCCCAGCCCTCCCCACGAGCAGGGCCGCAGGGCAGGGTGCCAGGAACCCGGGAATCCTGTCCCCCCGGTTCCAGCCACCTTCTCCCGAGGCAGAAAGTAAATCCTGCACTCAGACTGCGCCCCAGCGCCGGCTCCCTGCTGCCCCGTGGGAGTCAGGGGAGGAGCAACACACACCGAGGTTTAAAAAAACCTTTAAAAATCGAGCCTGCATGAACTGCCAGAGCTGGCACAGCGCTGCTGGCCCAGCAGGCCAGCATGCCCAGGGATGCAGGGATGGGAGGAAGGTGCCAAGACCTGTGCCCTCGACCTGCCTTTCACCCACAGTCCCGCCTGCGCTCGCTCCAGCCCCTGCAGGGAGCACGGGGTGGCTGCTCCCAGCCCAGCAGGCTTGGGAAGAGAAAGGAAGGAACAAATCCAGCTGGGGCTCGGCTCCTTCAGCTCCAAGGCTTTTATTAAGGTGTGCAACATGCCCACGATCACAGGTCTGGGATATGACAGCGGCAGCAGGTGCTGGACACGAGCGAGCAGAAGGGAGCTGAGGGCAGCATGAGCCTTGGGGAAGCTGCCAGAATCCTCCAGCGCTGGCACTGCTTTGAGCTGAGCGCACCCTCTGCCACCAAAACGTCCTTTTTGGAAGAGGATTTTTGTGGATCTCCTCACTTCACCCACTGGCAGGAGGAGCAGAGCCCGGCTGTGCCCCTTGTGGGGCAGGAGGAGGCTGGTGCTGCCCCTGGCCCATGGGTCACTGCTGGGCTTGGCCAGAGTTGTTTATCCACACTCCAGGAGCATCTGGTGGGTGCTGGGTGCCAGGATCTGACCAGGCTGCCAGATTCTGCTGTTTGCTGGGGTCCTGGTGAAGGGGCTCCTCCGATGGCAGGAAGTTTGGCTGGGAGGAACATGTCAGCTCTGGAATTCCTCATCACCCTCCTTTGCAGATGAGAAATGGAATCAGTGCCCGGCTTTGCTTGGCAGGACGGGGAGTGCAGACCCCTCTGGCTGAGCCCTCACTGCCCACTGCTGCTCCTCCACGTCAGCACCTAAATGGAATATGTGTCCTATGGATACACAGCAAAGCACAGCAAACACACACAGCAGCTCCATTCCCATCTCTAGTTAAGACAATCGCTCTTTGGGTTCTGTGTACAGCTCTCACTGGATAAAATGCAGATTCAAAAAAAATATTCTTTTTGCTCTCAGATGATAAATTAATATAAACACCAACAGCACAAGTTCATGAGCAGCTTTGGGATCATGCACTGAGTGAGAGCATCGCCCACAGCAGACAGACATGCACACACACAGACCTAAATTAACTTTTCTCTAATACTGACATTAAAAACATATATCGGTGTTGGATCATTTGACTGAAATTTACTTTTCAGCATTCTGTGGTCACTTTTCAGAACGATTTTTTTTTCTCTCTCACAGCCCAGGACACCTGACTCGCACCAACAAGCAGTGTTTACCAGGGGCTGGGCTGTGGCTGCAGGGACACACCAGAGCAGGTGGGATATGGGGGTGAAGCACAAGCTGGAAGTGCTTTGCCCAGGGAGGTTTAGAAGCTTCCCTGCCCTGGGGCCCTCAGTGCCCTGCAGCTCCAGCACGGCCATCCCAGCACTGGTGTGGCTAAGCCAGGCTCAGCAATGGACTAGATTAGGTTTAAAGACGAGCCTGATCACCTCGGGCTCTGCAAACCCCAAGGAACTGAGGCCGACCCAGCCCAGAGCCACCCCAGACCTGGGTGCAGGACAAAACAAATTCCAGTGCAGAGGGATAATGGAGATGAACGCTTCGGGGACTCTTGGCTGGGTTGGAGAGCGATGGGAAGGGCAGGGAGGGCACCCAGGGGCCCGGTGAGTGCTTGGCACGGGATGGAGATGCCATCCAGAGGGTGAGGGCTGTGCCCGGTGGCACCTCAGGGGCCAGGGGCGGCCGCGGCAGCGAGGCAGGCCGGGCCCTGCCGCATGCAGCGGATGAGCTCCTTGCGGTTATCCAGGATGGTGTCGAAACTCTCCTGCAACCGGTTCTGCTGGTCCACAACTTTCTGCTGCAGGCCGTGGATCCAGCGCAGCAGGGCCAGGCGCCGGTACATCACCAGCTGGATGTGGTGCTTCTCCTTCTCCTGCTCCTTGAAGCGCTCCTTGTCCTGGAGGTGCTGCACGGCCTCTGCCAGCACCGGGAAGAGGGTCCCCAGCTCAGGCTCAGCCGGCCCTGCCTCAGGGGGGCTCCTGGCTCGGGGGGCAGAGGCGGGAGGGTCCCAGGCGGTGCTGCAGGTGCTCTCGGGGCTGTCGATGCTGAGGGAGCTGCTGGCGTAGCCGTTGTCCTCTGCAGGGGAGCTCGGGGACCGGACACATCCCCCGGCCGCCTCCTCGGCCGCGTTTTGTCCCCCTGCCCCGCTGACCTCGGCTCCCTCGGGGGGGCTGCGCACGCCCTGCTCGGGGTGCACATCACCCAGGCCCGGGGCGGTGTCCCTAAGCCGGCCCTGCACCATCTGTCTCTGCATTAATAACAGCAGATTATCGGACGGATTTGCGGTGTTTTCGCTCCGGCTGGAGCCCTCCTCCGGCAGGGACCCCGGCGCTGGCTGGCTCCAGTTCTCGTTGCTGTCACACACCTCTCCCACGAAGTTGGAGTTGGAGTCCGGCCCATGTCCCGCCCCTGGGATGGCCGTGCCCAGCGCCGGGCCCTGCTGGAATGGGGGGTTTGCCGGGCAGACAGCAAACATCTCGCCGGTGTCCTGCCTGCAAGAGAGACACGGAGCCGTGACACGCCTGTGGGCACCTGGGCTGGCACAACCAGAGCTCAGGGCAGCTGCAGCAGGGAAAAACACGCTCTTAACCTTATTTACCTCTTTAAAGGTACTGGACCTATCGTGGGGTCAGTGTTCCTTGGTGTTTGACTGCTGCTCTCAGCATGCAACATCATGAAATCATGAAATGGATTGGGTTGGAAGAGACCTTAAAGCTTATTTAGTTCCCAGCCCCTGCCATAGGCAGGGATGCCACCCATCCAAGGGCATCTTCCCACCTGATGCAGAAGCTCAAGGAGCCACCTCCCATCCCATCCGTCTTCCCTGAGAGCTCCAGTCCAAGCCCACGTTCCTGCAGCATCCCTTGGGTGATGCCAAAGGGCATCACGAGGCACAGGCACACACCTGCACGTGCTGCTGGCAGCGTTTGGGCTGTGGCAGATGCAATTAATTCCATGCTGATAAAGGTGTGCTTCCAAGGAGATGCTTTCCCAACAGAAATAAATGTCTTTCAGCAGCTGAGACTGCCTGGGCTCCTCTGCCCAACCTCTGTCACCAGCCCTGCATGAGGATGGGGGCTGGCCTCCGCCTGTGACCCCACTGGCATTCCTTCTCTGCGGGACTGGGAACAAACTGGCCCAGAAAAGGGAAGGTTATCCCAACCTTCCCTGCCGGGTCAGGGGCAGCGAGAGGCGCTCTCGGAGCCCTCCCGGACAAGGACGCGCTCACAGGAACGGCAGGAAGGAACCCTCGGGTGTCCCGGGCTGACCCCGGACAGCAGCGGGGCAGCAGGAGGGGTGCGGGAGCCCGTGCCCAGCTCGGGGTGCTGCCACAGGCCTGGAACCCCGGGACCCCGGCCCCGCAGCCCCCCGCACTGACATCTGCTCGGTGCAGGGCTGGGTGACACCCCCATAAAACGCCACCGAAGAGCTGCAGCCCCGAGGAGCGATTCCCCCGCAGGCGCGGGGCCGGGC
>VYXD01004140.1:221621-235195 GCA_013397195.1 Hylia prasina | reverse complement strand
TTTTCATGTTTAATGTCCTTATTTAAAAAGGCAGTTGCCAAGTTTTTTAGTTAATAAAGAAGGGGGAGTTGTGGGGAACCAGGAGGGACAAGGGAGAAGCTGTTTTCCAATGGAGAGCAAGCCCCTGGGAGTTTGAAAAAAGCAAGGCTTTGCATTGGTCTGTTTGGGCGGGCTGCCAGCCTTCTGTAAACCCCACCCCTGAGTAGTGGATAAAAGAAAGGTGCTGAGACCATTAGGGGTCTTTCGCAGCTAACAGACCCTATCTGGAAGATCACAGACTCTCGCATTTATTTTCCCGTGTCGCCTGAAGAATCTGCTAGCTGGGAAAACTGCTTTGCCCCAGACTGTCAAACACTGACTCTGGGAAGCCGAGGACAGAAACTGTTCTGGTGAGAACAGACCTCGGGATGGCTCGTGAGAAGCTGAATCCAAGAACCCCAGCAAGCTGGGGAGAAAACCCCCGACGCAGAAATAGGGTACTGAGGGTGTACTACAGAACAGCATTCCTCTGAGTTACATTTCTCCCCTTTGCATCCAGCTTTGTTGTTCCCGGTACAAGGAAGACACAGACATGTCCAAGCAGCTCCAGAGAAGGGACACAGGGATCATCAGTGAGTTGTTCAACCTGGAGAAGGCAACTGTCTGGAAAGACATTAATGTGCCCTTAGGAAACATTGAGGGGCATATAAGAAAGATAGAAAAATATTTTACCAGAATCTCTAAGGATAGGATAAGGGCTGATGGTTTTGGTCTAAAAGCGGCAGCCTTCATACTGGGTACAGGCAGCTATAGCCTCTGTGTTTGTATGTGAAAGATAAAGTTTACCATAAAAATCCAAACATGCTAAAGGGTCGGCCGCAGCTAAATACTGAACAAAGCTGGTTTCCGCTTTTAACTGCACTTGCACAGCACTTCCTCTCTTTCCCAGGATTTATCAGGCTGTATCTGAAACCAGAATCTGACCCCGAGATTTTCTCTACGGAAGTTTTGCAGGTCTCCACCTTAGGGCAGAAACAGATACTATTTCTACTTGTTAGTTACAATCCAGGGACATCCATACTAAGCACTGTTGTACTATTTCAGCTGGCAAAAGCAGAACATGTTGTGTTTTTACACTTTTCACGAGTGAGTTTACAACTGAAAATTGCTAAGCTAATAAGCTTAGCACAACTGAGGCACAGATGAGAAACTGTAAATAGTTGACAAAAGTAAGAAATCACTTCAAATACTTTGTGTTTATGCTCATGATTGTCAGTAAAAATATATAGGTGGGCCAAATCCTTGTCCTACTAAAATAAACTGCTAGTATGCTAATAAAAAAGCACCTGTGACTTTTACCAAGACAACTTGATAAATATTTACTTGATAAAGCTGTACACCAGAAAAATTTTCAAGACATGCTACATGCCTTCCTTCCTTCCATGAAGTCACTTTGCCTAACAGCTGTTCTAGTGATTCTTTCTAGATAGGGTCTGGCAAGGTGAAAGCAGCAGTAAGTGCATCAAGAAGAATAATGACAGCAAATGTACACCAGCGTACCAGAAAAGCTGCACAGCCAAACAAGATGCTACCTTGAAAATTCTTTGCAAATATTACAAAACTTTGTCTACTAAGGCAAAGAATGTGAAACAAAAATGATTCTTCAGAAGTCAAAGTTATCACTTTTTTATAAATAGAAGAGTTGTTGTTCATTTTGGCGGGGTTTTTTAAAATTTTTTAAAGCTTTAAAAACAATGACGTTTTTTGGGAATTGTGACAGGTAACTGAAGAATAATAAAATTTTTCTGCATTGTTGTAGATGTCTCCAATGTGTTTGATTTCCCTGAATTACAATAAGAAATTTTTAATAAGATCTTGCATTTCCATTTAAAATATGCAAACTGTTTGTATTTTTGCATCTTTTCAACAAATGTAATGTCCTCATCAAAGAGTGCAGTAATTGCAATTGCTACAACTTTACTGTGTAATCAAATGTATAATAGCGGTGGCTGTTGTTACTCACGGAGAACAGCAGTTACTACAATTCACATTTCATGTTATATGAAACAAAAATATATTTAATAATTGATGTTAAACACAAATATTCTCTAGCACTCCTTTGTCAGTCCAGTTGAAAATTATGTGCTCCTAATATTCTGAAGCAAATGCTTCAATCCAGTTTGGATCCAGCAGTTCCAGTGCAGAGTGACATCAGGATCAGAGCACAGGCAGCATCAGCCACAGGCAGCTCTCCTGCAGGTCTGGACACCTGATGAGACAAGTAGCTCACAGTAGACTTTGGATATCTAGACATCATTTCTCTTTAGAAAAAAAAAAAATAAACTTTCTGGATCATCTCTCTGTGTTACAGACATTATTCTTCTGGTATTTGAACTGTGCCTCTTCATCTGCACTTTTTGCCAAAGAGTATCCTGAATAGCTGTTTGCCTCAGAAACAGAACTGATGCTAACCATTAAATACAAAAATCATATTCAAGCAGTGAACTTCATCCTTTATTGAACACAGATAGTAATTTTCCTAGAGGCAATACTAATACTGAGATAAAATCCTCACTTATATACAATCGCTTCTACATTGTATCAATTGTTGGGATTCATCAGAAGTCTGGCTTCTTGATAGAAAATACTAAGCTCTTACAAGTAATGCATCAGCTTAGGCACTTGATGTCTCGGGAAGGTATCTTCTTCTCCCAAGAGCATTTAACAAAGGAAACTCAAGGAGTTTAAGCAGGAGCCTAGCAACAGTACCCTGATAGATGCTACTGCTCTCATTAAGCTTGTCTTGGGCTTAATTGCTAACCCAAATAACACTGTGTTTTGGACAAGTCTAGCATTTTCAAACAGCTGCAAGTAATTAATTTGGCTGCATGAGAGTGACATATCATGTGGACAATTTTAAGACTTTGGAAGAGCAGTAAGTATATAAGAGATGTTCCTAAGACCAAACAATTACAATTAGTACAGTACCATAAACAGATGGTCAAGGTCTGACCCTCACTGACATCTAGTGTGAAATACTTCTGATGCATTAAATGACAGGGATCTTCTGAGCAGAAAAAGTTTATATAAAGTCAAATATTCAGCTGTGTGCCAGAAATTTTGTCCAGAAGGATCATGTGAGACAGGATCAAAAGGCCTATGAAATCCAGAATCTGCCTTCTCTTGATCAGATAGGTTTATTGTGAAAAGAAATAAGGTTGGATAAGCAGGACTTTCCTGTCATTAAGCTGTTCTGGTTGTGACCAGTGACTGCATTGTCCTTCATGTGGTTTTTTTTAATACCTTCCCAAATAATATTCCCCATAATTTTGCAAGGCATCAAAGTGAGACTGACAGGCCTGTATTTTCCAGCATCCTCCTTCTTGTCCTTCTTGAAAACTGGAAATTTTTTTGCCAGACTACAGTTGAGACTGTAGTTATACTTTTCAACTCTAAAATACAATATGTACGTGTTTTGCTTACAATTTTCTCTTATTAATGGGATGAATGAACTTGCTACAAGAATAACCCTTTTTGGAATGACCTGATGCTCCAACTTGAATCATGCTGAAACAAGAACATGGAAGGGTACAATGTAACTCTGCTGCAGTTGGGGTAGGATACCGGGTGCAACATATGAACATATAATCTAAGAGCATGAGTTTGGGATGGCTGTAAAATGAGCAGTGGACATATGATCACCTAATACTGTTTTTGTTAAAAACTATCCCTTTCAGTCTTTGATCTCAACCTACCCAATGTATTTCAGAAAGTGCAAACTGCAACACCTTGTTCTGTACAGACAAAATACAGACTCAGCAGTGGGAGCTACCTGCAGTGTTTCCATGGGGATAGTATTTTCTCATTAATTGAGTAACTCTCTTTCTAGACAAGGTGGTACTGAGAATGTGCTGAATATGTATCTCTACTAACAATCTTAGCTCTCTTCTCTTCAGTGAGAGATGCTCTCTTTCTGAACAGTTCTGGCAACAAATCAGCCCCACAACACAGAAGCAGGGTGCCGCTACCATAAGCAGCTGTAAAATTAATCTCTGGCTTTTCCCAACACCTGCTAGGAGCCTGTCTGCCATCAGACCTTGTCCTTGAATTGATTCTGAACAGCTCTGTATTTCTTTGTCCCTTAATGCTGGCTGGAATTTTGGTGCCTGTCTTCCAGAAGAACTTCTGAAAGTTAATTTGAAGTGGCTTAGGGAGTATCTGCTTGGATCATGCACAGGAAAGGGGGAAGGATCCCTGACTAGATGCTCTTCCACTGTGAAATACGAATTTTCTGTGAATGAAAAATGCTGAAAATAAGCATTACTTTTATTGCACAAATAAATCTTGTGGCTCTCTTGGTCTACACAGGCTCAGTTGCTCCCCTGTCCCTGTGGTAACTCTCCCTTTCCAAAGGGTCTCCCATGACAGGGAGTTGGGCAGTGCTGGGTGCTTTATTCTGTTTCTCCCAGGATCCAACCAGCAGCTCTGAATCATGGCTCAGACACTCTTCTCCACAGGAAGTATGAAATGGCTTTCTGCCCCTGAGAAATGCCTCTGCTCTGAAGTAACCAACAGGTGATGCTGGCCTCTTACTCAGTTCAACCAAAAATCAGTTTGAAGTTCTTTCATGCACATCTGTGTGTGCCCTGAGAGAAGAACACACTTTAACACTGCATCCCACGAAAGGACTCCAGAACTAAGAATTCTCATGTAAAATGTGGTGACTTATGAGGTGCTTTTACTTTTTTACTCACTTCTTTTCTCTTGTCTCTCTTCCTTTCACCCCACCTTCTCCACACCTGGCTACTAAAAACAGACATGCATAAGCCTGAACGAATATGTTTAATGCTGTCTAGACAACCACCCTATTAGGCTGGGTTGGGGCAGCCGTTGCCATAGAGATGAACAAATACTGTTTTGTAGCTGAAAAGGAGGTGGCAGGAGATTGATACTTTCTTTACAACACCGTGGCAAAGTCAGAGTGAAATTGCAGCATGAAAAAACAACTCTATGACAACTAGTAGCAAAAGACTAATAAATAAAAAGCGATGTGCTGATTAAGGACTAGACTCTTCTATTAATCATGAAGGTAAAAAATTGAGTTTTGAAATAGCCTCCAGACTGCTCCTTAACATTTGCAGTATTTCAATTTTTTCTGGTATAAAGCATAACTTTATATCTTAGAGTGCTTCAACTTTAACATTTGAAGATCATTGTAAAGTTTTATCTTAACACATAGAAGTTTTCCAGGGTTAAAGGGGCCCAGAAAATTCTAGTTTTTGCAACATTCCTCACTGAAGCAGCATTGCCAGGGAATTGCTGAGACAGGCTCAGGGAAAAGCCACAATATTTTTCTCACTGCTACAAAGATTCAAAAGAAAAACCTTCTCTTTTTCACTGTATCGCATAATACAAAGTCAAAACCACCTCTCACTTCATTGACTGGGCATAGTAGCTTTAGGTCAAAGGTTGGACATGATGATCTTGGAGGTCTTTTCCAACCTTAATGGTTCTGTGATTCTGTGATTAACGTTGGAAAAGACCCTGAAGATCATCAGATCCAACCATTAAGCCAGCACTCCAAGTCCATTGTTAAACCATATCTCTAATTACCATATCTAGATGTGTTCTTGAACACTTCCAGAGACAATGCTCACTTCCAGTCCCCTGGAACCTCTCTGGTTAGCCAGGACTGGTGGAGAATAATGGAAAGTGGCTTGGAGGCACTTCTACCAGTTCCCTCAGTACCACTGGGCATGTTGAAGTGGAGCAGTAGGTCACTGACTGTTTCCTCCTGGATTATGGGGACTCTCTTTTTCCCAAGAGAACAAGGGCCAGCACCTACATGCACTGTTGAGCTGATTGTGGAGTATTTAATCTGCCGCTTCATTGTCGTTGGGTGGTCTATAACAGACTCCTGGTATATCTGCCTTGTTGGCCTTTCCCCTAATTCTTACCCTTACCTAATTCAACCTTAATTGTTACCATCATAAAACTCTTGGCTGTCAAAATGCTCCCTTCACACACACAGGGCTTCCCCACCACATCTCTTCCTTGACTGTCCCCTCTGAAGGGTTTGCAGCCACTGCAGCACTCTGGTTGCCTGAGTTACCCCACCACAGTTCCATGCATGCCATAGATTTCCTTTCCAAAAGCTTTTGCAGATTCCATTGGAGGGATGCCAAGAGAAAGTGTCCTTAAAGCAGCAGCACATCATGACAGCTCTCACTCCCCAGCTGCCCCTGCCACAGCTGTGCCTGGGACACAGCTCTGCTGCAGCCTCTCTATGGCTCACACCACCTCCTGCTCCATGCATGGTGGCATGGGCCCATCATAAGCCTTTTTGGTTGTAGAAGAAGCCAAGAACAATGCTCACATGGCACATTTCCTGTATATTAAAAAAGGTTTTCTTTTCTTCTGACATTCCTGAAATATGTTTAATTGAAAAGTATTGCAACAGAATTGTACTTGGAGGTAATAAAGCAAGAAAGTGGCATTTCAGATGGTATTTTGGCATGATTATGAGTCCTTTTTCCCTTATCCCTTTTGCATAGTTTTTATATCAGACTATTAGATACAGCTAAGCTGTATATTTTAATGTATGTGTTAATGTACACAAGCCTGTGAGCTGTTAAGAGGTGGAGAAAATATTTTCCTAATATAACAAGTTGAAACAACTATTAAATTACCACATTTATTCTCAGTCACAAATTTTTCATTCATAGAATGTAACTTTTCTCCATTTCAAAGACAGGCAGATGTGGTCTTAAAGATTTCTTGTTTACTTCAAAAGGGGGTTAATAAGCTGACAATTTCTAGATGGCTCACTTCCAAGGAGGAATCACAGGGATTATAAATCATCTGAAAATTCCAGGGAACAGACTGACAAATAGACTGGGCTAGACCATTCATAATTTTTTTGAAAAATATTTTATAGCTAGATTTTAGATTTAAAATCTGCAAAAATAGAGAAGATGCTCAGTAGTATGAATGGCTATAACCCCACTATTTTCCCAGTCACAAATCTAGTTTCATTAATGCTTGGTTGCTCACTGGGTTGAATAGCATAGTAAATTAATGGTTTGACTTGATGATCTTAGAGAGCTTTTCTAACATTAATAATGGTATGATTCTATTATTCAATTAGAGATTACTTTTTCCATCCATCAGGTGGCTTGTAGGTAGAGTAAGCTGTGTAGAAAGTAGGGTACCTGATGTTAGTGCAGCATTTGATGTTAGACAGCATTTTGGACAGCATACCCTAAGTCAGTTCCTAAGGAATACAACTTGTATCCCTGCAAGATCTTTTGCAACAGGACAGCTGAATGTGTGAAGCCCTTCTGTTGCCACAGCACTGCTAGTGAGGTGTGTTTTCCTGGGCTCCTTACCAAGGAAATGACCTGGTTAAGGCTTGCTGCTTTGGCCCACACCTCAAAACTAGATATGCAGAGAGAATTGAGACTCAGCTGTCCTGCTCAGACACTGCAGCATGGTTAGGCAAAGTAGGAAGTTAAGGACTTTTTCATTTTCAGGAGTATGTAAATAAATCATTGTTATTGTTTCTACCTGTTATAGATGAAATCTGGTAATTTGTGCAAATATAAAATATATGTATATAAAACCAAGGTTTGAAAGCTGAAGCCTCAGCGGCAGGCAGGGGTTGCAACACACCCTGCCTGGCCGCTGTGAAACAAAGACTCATTATCATATGAGTACATGGGCAGGACATCCAGCTCTCCACAATGGTACACCAGGCTACACAGATACTGCATCCTGATTAACATAAGAAGAACTGTGGCCGGGACGGGAGATAGCCCATTCATGCTACACCTGGGCAGACCCACCCCGAAATCAGGTTCCAGGAAACCCAATCAAACATTCAATCACTCCCAGGAACAGCTTTGTCCAACAGGATGTGAGGACAAAGGACCAACATCAGGATAGCCAGGATTGTTGGAGAGTTCATCACTATACATCTTCCACCCAGGAAACGACATTGTCCACCTGGAGCAGAGAAAAGACACCACCATGAATGAAATGAATCTGAAAGGAAAGGAAGAATCTCTGCCCCGGCCCAGAAAAAGTGTATAAAAACAGACTGAACGTGGATAACTTCCTGAACTCAGGGGGACACGCTGTCAGAGAGAGAGGGATAGTCCTGAGTTCACCCGGTGCCGACTTCCTGGGCTTGACGCTGTGATTTTTATTGGGGAAATTGATGACTGTATCTCGGTCATTCAATAAAAATTCATCTTTTCAACTATTAAATTTGGTCTAATCAGCTTTCATTTATAACATACTGAACTGTAAAAGCCCAGGTAGGTAACTTCATGTGTGTCCCACCTGTAGCTACTTACTCTCTTGAGTAACAACACTGAGCTTTTCAAAAAACTTATTCAGTCTGTATAAAAAAATCATCTTTCTATTCCTCCTTTTTAGATGTGACCAAAGCTATCTGTTGTTGTTCATTTAGCACAATTTGAGTTTTCATCTAGACAAGGTCCAGAAAGATCCATTCTCTCTTCTGACATGAAAACCAGAGTCTGACTCTTTTACAGTGTGAAGGTTTTGTTGTTCAACTCCACAGTCTTAGAACAACACAAATAGCTGAAAGCCCTCAGGTTGACTAAAAATACCTACAAAGCAAATAGCTTTCAGATTACATGAGTTAGAATTAACAGTGATAAAATTTATGGCATGCTGTAATCTTGCTTGACAAAATATTTTTTCATTTTTCAGTTGATAGAAGTGTGAGTACTCCTGCTGGTGCCACACTGGAATTATGATTCTGAGACTGCTGGTTTCCTTTGCACATTGTAAAATGTATAATGATGTCTTAGGGCTGAGTAAATAATCAAATAAGAAGTTCCCATACACTTAGTGGTATATGGGAGAAGGACCAAAGACAGCAGACATGAGTGGTTCAGATTTGACAAAAGAAAAGAATTTGCTTATGAGGACAGTCAGTCAGTGGCAGAGCTTATGCAAGGGCTAGGTAATGCCTGTCTGGAAAAAGACCTTGGCAAACCTGTCTGACATCAGATATTGACCCTTCTTTGAGCAGAGGGATGGAATAGAGATCTCTTGACGTCCTTTTCAGTCTGAATTATTTCGCACTTATGTGATCAGATACAAAAATAGTGAAAAGAGGTTGCCACAATTTCATAGATACAAAGGAGTCATCTGCTACCAGCAAACACATCCCTACGCTCTGCCAGGCTGGCAAGATATTTAATGAGAGGTGCCTCACACCATGCCCTGATGGACATGTTATGAAGGTTCCATGCAGCTGTGAAGTAAAACAGTTTGCAGGGCAGGACCATTTTGTCATGAACAGACAGTCAATGTCATTATGAGTACAAGAATGCCTTGGTCATCATTCTATGGACAAGAAACATGGAAGCAAGGGAAAATTTCTGAAGAAATCAAAATTTGTACGAAGTCAGACTTTGTTGAAACTTGGAATTGTGAATTAGAACTTGGAGGTAGAAATACAGACCACCAAATCTAAGGAGTGGAGAAAGCCAGAAGTTCACTCCAGACAAGAGGATAACTGCTGTGGTGAACACTCTCTGAAGCCTTCAGGTCTTTTCAAAACCAAATAAACAGCAAAACAGATTGGAGTTCAATGAGCCAAATGTCCCAAAGTGACCATTTATGAGTAAGGCAGCCACTTGGCTCATAAATACTGCGAAGTACTGAAAGCCACTGTGGTTACCTTCAAATTCAGGGTATAGTTACTCTTCCAGTGAAATCCTTCAAACTGTTCTAAGAATAATGAGCCATTCATTAGTTGGCTACAGAGATACCACTACACTTTTCAGGTTGCAGGACTTCCACTGTAAGCAGTGTGAATTTGAGCTAAGCAAATGTGTGAATAGTGTGAATTTGCAGCTGAGCACCTGCCATTCTCAGGCAGCTGGAGGGGCAGACACCTCGAGTTGTTTTGTGGGAGACCTTTTTGCTGAAAGCTTCATTAAAAGCCCCAGCTTTCAAGTCAGCTGATGTGGAATCAAGCTGCATGGTGAGCCTCACTATAATGAAAAATAATGTAGGTCAAACCACACAGTGCTTTTCTCACAGCCATATATTTAAATCCAGATTAAATGAGGAATGTGAGGGATGCATCTGTATTTGGGATGCATCAGTCTGTACTTGGTCAGTATGAGCTTTGATGTGTTTTGGTAAAAATATGCTCTTATGATCTGTTATCTTATATGGTTACAACCTGTAAGGAGAAAAATCGGATGGAAAAGCTGAGTAGAGTTAATTTTCTTAAAAATAAAAGTATTGAGATATTCTTTACTGTTTCTTTTTTCAGCTGTGCAATATTGCAAATAAAAATTGACATTTGGGGATTTGTTTATTTGGTTGGGGGTTTTAAATATAATTTTGCAACTTTTGAACTTACCCAGAACTTCTGAGCAATCCTAAAAAAACCTTGTCTCTCATAAAAATGTAACTATACTGTTACTACTTTCAAGCTGAACTTAGAAAATACACAGATTGCAACTCACTTGTAATTTGATCTAAACTAAATAAATTGTAATTTTTATATTGCAATAGGTTTGAAGTTTTAATATTCCTTATAAACCTGTGATTTAACATGCTATTTCTCCTGGTCATCCTGGAGATGTTTAACATGGTTTAACAAAAGAGATTTTAATTTATACAATGTATCTTTAAATTGCTGTTGTGTGAGAGTACAAATTCTGAACTTCACCATTAGCAATTTAGAGGGCAATAGATTGTGATATGCAAATTCAGAATTATGACTTTACTATCAAGCAGCAGAATCTGAACAGCTATGGAAAGCATTTGTTTAAAAACAAATACTAGCCACAAAGTAAAAAGAAAACATAGAAGAGTATGTATTCTCTGTTTGATTGGAAGTCTGAAACTAATTCTTTTATTGTGATAATACAATACTTAATGATATGTAGTGGAGTAATAGAAAAGGACAACAAGACAGTCAGGATACATATTGAAAGATGATGTAAAACCAAAAGGCACAGGGTTACGTGTCTTTCCATGCAGCTGACAAAGTCACAGGACTGACCTGAGGGGACTTTCTCAATTTATTTGCAGTGATTTTTTGTCCACCACCTTGTTACTGTGTCAGGAATTAAGAATGCCAGTTATCCCTGAGTGCAAGCACTGTGTGAAATAATATCAGTTACAAAATAAACTGATCAACCAGTGCTTCACAAACAGTGGTTAACCTTGTGTCAGATGATAGTCTGGATAGATTCAAGAAGAGGTCTTCAACTGAAGACCTCCATAACCTACAAATAAATATTGCACTTTGCTGCCTTTGAAATGTCCTCTCGCCCCCGCCCCCAGAGCAAAGAATTTCCGTCAAAAGATGTCTTTTTTGCCTTAGATAAAACATGACCAAATGCAGATATTTTCTTCTAGGCCAAGGAAAAGGACGTGTAAATTCTCATCCATCTGTTCTGAATTGCTCAGGAGTATCCTTCTGTGTTTCTATATGTGACCATTCTCTATGGCCCTGTCACTGGGTGCCACTGGAAAGATCCTTGCTCTGTGCTTGCACCCACACTGCAGGTGTTTATATACATTGATGAGATGCCAAACTGAGGTGCCTTCCACAGGAAACAGTTGTCCATGAACTTCTCCAACAGGAGTCCATCCCACAGGCAACACTTCTCTGCAATATGGGTCACCCTTCCATAAGGCATAGTCCTTCAGGCACAGCCTGCTCCAAAGGAGGTCCCTCATGGGGTCACAAGTTCTACCAGGAAACCTGCTCCAGCATGGAATCCTCCCTCCACAGGTCTGCAGCTCCCTGCCAGGAGCCTGTTCTGGCAGTTTTCCCACAGGTTGACAGCTCTCTCTCAGGCATCCCTCTGCTCAGGTCTGGGCTCCTCCAGGGGCCACACGGGCGCAGGGGCTTCACCACAGCCTTCACCACGGGCTGCGGAGGAATCTTGACCCTGCCTCTCCTTTCCCATTGCCCTGGGTGTCTGCAGAGCAGTTCCTCTCACATACTGTCACCCCTCTCTTCTCTGGCTGCAATTACATCTACACAATAACTTTTATTTTTCTTATTCTTAAATATGTTATCACAGAAGTGTAACACCATTGCTGATAGGTTCAACCTTAACCAGCAATGGATCTATCCTGGAGCCAGCTGGCACTGGCTCTGCCAGACATGGAAGAAGCTTCCAGCATTTTCTCACAAAAGCCACCCCTGTAGCAGCCCCACTACCAAAACCTGGCTGTGCAAACCCTCTTAGCTGAGGAGCTTGTCCTGCTCTGCACAATCGTTCAATGAGAGGCTGGTCATAGCCATGTGCACTGCCTCTGGCAGCTCTCTGCTGCTCCAGGTTCCTGTGTGCTGCCCCTGTACTTCAGTGGCAGCATAGGAATCAAGAAAGAGCCTTTAGATATCCCAGGAAAATCCTCAATGAAGAACTTCCATTCTTAATTGCCAGCTTTGTATCTCTATGGTTCTGCCTTTGTTTTAAAAATATCAATAATGATTAAAGCCAGGCATTTACAAAACCAGAAGGAAAGCAAAACTTCAGAGTCCACAGCTACACTGAATATTCTGCAGTCAGCATCTTGGAGATTCGTAATTATTTTTCATGACAAGCGTGATATTGACTACACTACCCTTGTTCTTGATTCTCATGTGCAGTCTCTGACGCAAGATGCATTTCCCCAAGAAATGTTGGAAATAAATTTGAAAATATGTTTTTGAGATTTTTTGAGATTTGAGTTTGAAGGGAAATACATTTTTCATTTGAGTAGAATATTTTTAAGTTTTTTTTTTTATTTAAAGGGCTTAGTTTTCAAACCTGTTTCATATTAATTGTTCATAAAAATAACACTCAAAATAACTTTAAAATTTCGGAACTCTTCACTATTGCTATTGGAGAGAGTTCTCTGAGTACACATTTTTGCAAATGATGCAAACTCTGTAATGTTGTCAAGGTTTTAGTTCCATAACTAGGCAGAAACACCAAAATATGTAATGGTTTCACGTTCGCCAATTCCTGGTTCGTTTCCCGGCCAATGTGCCAATTATTTTCGGGGTTTAGTGTTTGCAATTTTATACATATGACTAGGAGAGTTCAAAGAACAAAACAGCCTTACCTTAAAATTACAAAAGATAATTTATTTACACACATTAAGAAAATAAGAAGAGGAAAAAAACCCTAAAACTAACTAAACAAAAATTAAACCTTCAGACCATCCTGCTCTTCCCCCTCCCCACAAATATTCACTTTCTACACACAACATGAAGAAAGACCAAACCTGTAATTTTAGTCAGTTTTTTACCATGCAAAAATAATCTTCCATCAGTTCTTTAGGAAGGGAGTCTTTTTGAGTCCTATGGAGACATGGTCACACGAGGAACAGTCCTCGGGTGGCTTTTATGCCACACATCTGCAGTGGCCTGAAAAGAGCCTTTGCAAACTGTGAAATCTTACCCATTAGCAGCTTTCCCAACACTGCATATGGGTCATAATCTGCTTATTAGGGGTAAAGTTTAAGGATGTCTCCTCTAGTATAAAGCAAAGATTCTCTTTTTCCTTGTTTCCAAAATTACCTTCATCTCAAAACTC
>VYXD01004140.1:141432-210397 GCA_013397195.1 Hylia prasina | reverse complement strand
CCCTTCCCCCCCACCTCTGTGTTTCTCTGTTTCTTTTCATTTCTTTTTATTTCTTTCTGTCCTTAGGCGGACTTTGCTGCATCTTGGCTTTCCCCTCTCGGTGCACATTTCCAAACAGGCTTTTTAAAGGAAAATGAGAAAACGTGCAGTATATGTATCTAACTCTTTGTCTTTATGCTTTAAGGCTGGATTTCTAGGCTGAGGATTTTTCTGCACACATGCAAGGGGAGATGAAAAGTGATTTTCTAAAATGTTTTCCTTTTTCTGAGTTTTGCTTTTTGCAAACACCAAAATGCATTTTTGAACCTAATGCACTTGCCTTTGTTAGCATGCATGCAAGGCTCTAGGATAGGTTTATCATCTCCTTTCTTCTCCCTTGTAAAACGAATCTCCCTCTTCTCCGCCCTGACACTGGATTCCTCTCAGGCTGCTGGGGTTTATTTTTAGAAAGCAGTCATTCTTGCAACAGCCTTCTGCATTTTTGCATGTGCAGCAGTTAAATTTTGGGTGGTTCTTTTGAGAAAAACCAACAACAACAACAACAAAAACCAAACCAAACCAAACAACAACAACAAAAAAAAACCCAAAAAACCAAAACAAAAACAAACCATATTTTGCTGAACATGTAGTGACGTGCTGCTTTTTTCAAACATTTCTGTGTATGGGTATGGATATACGAGTTTGCAGTTTTAAATCCAATATGGATTTGTGTGTTTGTGTAAACATATGATTCATACCTAATTTCATACATACACACTACAGGTAAGAAATATGTAATCAATAGAAGAGAACTTTTGATTTTTGTTTCTATATGAAAGCCAATAAAGGAGATATGCTACAAATTCAGTCCATAAAGAGAGTGCTAGTTTAAGGTAAATGAGGTAGGACCTACTCTTCTTTTTTTTTCTCTCTCTGTTTAAAATAGGGGTTGTGTGTAGAATAGAGAGAGGGAGAAAACTGGAGCTTATGTAACGCAGTGCCATTTCCAAAAATACCTACTCTGTGGGCCGTTACATTGTGTTATAGTTGTTCCTTGATTGCAAAACTCCACAGTTAGTAGTATGTCTGGGAGCAATGGATCACAAATTGACAGTCCTCTTGACTGATTTTTACCTATATTAACCATTACTTATGGGATTCTTCAGAAATACACCCCGTGCTAAGAATAGCGTAGGGTTCTGCAAATCCAGGTACCAGCTATTCCTTTGTCCTGTGTTTAAGCCTACAGACCACTGAAGTCAGGGATGCATGATGTATAAGCATATGTGTGGTTAGAATAATTTGCATGACTTTAATCGTAACCACTGAAGCTTATACTTGGTTCACCCACTGTTATGCTAGCAAAAAATACTTTTTAACTATTGCAACAGTGGAATCAATTTTTTTTAATTTTTAATTTTTTAAAAATTGTTTTCAGATTGTTCTCCTTGTGCTACTTGAGAGAAACTGCAACCCCAAGACTTAACAGAACTTAAAAATGGTAAGAAGTAGTTGCTTTAGCAGAGTATCAATAATTTTTTGTGTCAGTACAAACCTTATTTCCCTCTTCCCAATAGTTATTTATAAATAGGACCTTTGTGTGACGTACTTTTTGAGGCTATGGGGTCTTGCCATACAATAACTGATGTAATCTGAAAAGCTCCTTATGTTGGATCTTTTATTTTCTTGCATTTTTTAAATAAAAATCTGAAATCCCTCTCTGTGCAGTAGGCTTATTTAATTGAAACAAATATTTAAGTTATTGTGAAAATTACACATCATAACACATGTAGCATGACATGCAGACAAAGCAATATCCAGTAATGCCAACACTGACACCTTTGTCCCAAAAAGAAGAACCAGGTCATTGCACTTAGTAAGTGAAAAAAAGATTTAATGTTAGTCTGTCAGGGAAGTACATAAGGTGCAAGCTAAATTTTCTTATTAGGTTAACCTTCTGAAAACACTACCATTCTTTGTGACACAGATCTGTTCTAGAAAAAATGTTTAGGCCTCAAACCTGACTGAACTTACAGACACTTGTTTGGAATATGTTTAATGAACAACAACCTTCAGTGCTAGTTGTGTTTGTATTTTTATTGATTAAAGCCCATTTTTTGTACTGTGAGATACCACTGCTGATAAACTCCTGATTTTAAGGATATGCATGTAAATATGGTATTCTCTGAGAAGGACTCTCTCAGGATCAGCAGGACAAAGGTAACAGTATTTTTTAAGTTTAAGTGCTCAAAGAAGGCTGATTGTGTTTAGACAGTTTTTTTACCCTATTGCATTCTTTGTTGAGAATGCAACTATCTCAGAAGCATATCTAAATACATGTGCAGGCAAAAATGTGATGTATTTTGGGTGCTACATGATAAAATCATGATCAAACCTCTGTTAATTTGTATTGAGCAAGGCTTTAAATAGCATTGCATAGGGTGTACATTAGAACAGAATATTTTCCCTGCTGTGAGGTTCTGAGGGACAGTCTTATGAAGATTGAGTTAATTGCATTAATATTATCCATGTCTGGTTCTTTGCGTTTGTTTTGATATGGGGGAGGAGTGATGATCAAGGAATGATTAAAATAAGCAAATAGATACTCTGCTATAAAGGCTTTGTTTTTGTTTTTGGGTCCTTGTTTTATATAATTCCTATCTGCAAAAATAAACTTGCAAATTCTGGAGTTTTAGTCTATTCTGGAACCTACTTTCATCAAAGTGCTTTGTTCATCTGTGTATAAATGAATAGATGGGGTGGGGAATTAAAAGGGAAATGATTCACTTAAACTGTGAATAGAAATCATGTTGTTCACACAACTGGGGAATATTGGATAAAACGACTGTTTTCCTACCAACACCAAGATGACAATCAGCCCACATTTTAGATGTTATGCAGTCTGCTATATGCAATATATGCCTATCTATGGAACAAAACATTATTTTAAGTTTAGTTAGGCATAAAATAGCCACTGATTTCTACCAACAGATGGTTCTATAAATTTAGCAAGGTTCCTGTAGTATCCAATGAAATCAGTTTTGTAAAGTCAGTCTCTGGGCCAGAACATAAAATACAACTTAAAGCTACCCAAATGCAAAAAATAAAAGGTTGTTACCCACCTGTCTAGTCCCATCATTTGCTTTGCAGTGTAACATAAATACAAACCTCATTTAGCTGTTTTTAATAGTTCCACTTCTTTCTTGTGATCAAAATTAAAATGTACTATTAGGTTTTACCCCAGCTTGCAAGGTTGTTTAGGATGTGATACTTGACAGAATCTCTTCTCTTACCACCACCCTTTTTTTTCCCCCTTTCTTCCACTAATGGCACACTAACACTGAATGTCATTCCAACTCAGACCAGTGACACACTTTCCTTGCAGTAGTGGGTACACTAGTCTTTGGCATATTTCTTCTTGTATTAACTGCAAGTATCTCTCTAACCATTCTAATTTGCAGGAAATACTCTTTGCATATGAACACTTTCTATACACTGAAATACATGACGATGAAAGTGCTTACATTCTTTTTAATATCACAGTATATGCAAAGGCTCTATCCTGCTCTCACTGGTCAATGAAAATTTAGCAACAGTGTTTCAGTAGACTTAGACCTAAAAAATGGTGGAAAATGGCATTCTTATTCTTTTGCCAGTCTGAAAGTTCATTAATTATTTAGCTAGGCTTAGATTAAAATTTGAAGTGACTAGAATAAATTTGTTAGGTGAGAACAAATGAGTTCTTGGTTTAACTTCACTGTTTTACCCTCTTAGTTTCTTAATTTTCTTTTCTCATAAAATATTCCTTAAACATTTTAAACAGTAAAAGGAATTTATTGAACATATTAGTTTTCAGTGCTGCTTCTCCTTTTCCTAGACATAGAATTAGAAGTACCTGATTAATTAAGCAGTCTTTCCTGCACCTGTTCAATAATAATATCTTCAATTTTAAGAGAAACAGAAAAGCAGAAGAGTGCACTTTCTATTATTATTTGCACTTTCTATTATTCTTATACAAGAACATTTGCCATTTGAAGATCTGTTCTTACTTCTGCATAACGTATTTCCTTAAGTGTCTACCTGAAGGAACGAAGAGCCTTTTATATTTATGTGCAATGTTTAAAATCCTGAGGTGTCTTAAAGTGTTTTAATTTGAAATGCCAGAACTTCTGCATACTACCTTCAAAGCAAGTGCTGAATGTCATAAAATATAAACTAAAATTTTAATGCTAACAAGGGGTAAAGAAAGTTCTAACTAAAAAAGAATTTTTTAAAAGGATTTGTTTTACATGTTTACTGCCCCATCCAATCATTGAAAGTGATCCAATCATTTAAATAAATGAACATGTTAGAAGAGTGGGAGTAAGGAAGTCTTAATTCCAGTTTTCTGTGATCTCAAAGAAGGCTCCTACCAAAATCAGGAAAGGGTTGGGTTTTATGTTGTTTGTTTTGTTTGTTATAAACATTAGTATTTAAATAAATAAATCAGATCATCATTTTAGACAGTTAGAGAAGTGGTCTGTTTTTTGCTTCCAAAGCACTCAGGTGTGTTTCCAAAGCACTCCTTTTCTCTTTCATGTGGATTTTAAGTTACGTTCTGGGAACTCACAGTGCCAGTGCCTAAGGAATTTAAACTAACAGCACTAATAAATGTGTATATCAGTAAATAGATCCTTAAGGATTTAATTTTTACTTTTTTGAAAGTAAACAGAAGATTATCTTGAGCCAATCATTAATTAGCTCCTGGCTTACCACAATGAGATTGCTTTCTTGTCAGCATTTCTTACTGGTGTGGAGTTTCTGGGCTGGCTGTTGTACAGTAGAGCTGTGTCATCCCAGCTCTGGAAGTCGGTCATTTGGGCTGAATGCTTCCTGTAGTGCATCCTTTCCTGAACTGCATCAGTTCTGAGGTTATTCTGTCATATTTTGTCATTTATATTCCCTGCATTTTATAGTCTTACTTGGGGGAAAAGAGAAACAGGGGATGATTACCTTTAGGGGTGGAAACAGTTTGGAGAAAAACCCTTCTTTGTTAAGTCAGAGGGAAAAAAAAGACAGCCTGCATTTGGTTGAAGAGAAAAGAATCACCATCCCATTTAGATTTTTGTTTGTGTGTTTTGGTTTTTTTTCCTAGTTTGTAGAGAAATTTATAGTATCATTTACATTAGGTGAAGATATTTATGAAGTAAATTTTGTATTTAAGATTTCATCCCAGTTTAGCCATTACTAACCTTTTTTCAGGGAGTCACAAGCAGGTGTGTTTACATATTCTGTAATTTTCTGTGCCCCTGGGCTGCAACAGCTCTTCATAATTTTAGGATTATTTGTGGAGAATGGAGTCTAGAATTGTTCCATCAGATATGCAGATTATTTGGAACCTTTTATATGTTCTGAAAAAAAAAAAAAAAAAGGCAAGATAATGAAATGAGACATTATGTCCCGCCTATTACTAGACACACACTGGACAAAAGCAGTTCTTGGTCTGGCATGAGAAAACCCATACCTCGTTGATTATTACCCAGCCTAGTACTGGAACCGGAATTGGAGTCTCCTTTATGGTAAGTCAGAGCCACATAGAACCTGCAGGACTGTCAGATCTTCTCCTGTTCATGTATAGCATGGGCAGAATTTGGTCAAGAGAAGTCATTGTGAGGGACAAAAGCTAAATAGTTTTGGCCAACATGTATATTGTGCTTTTTTATTGTGCTTATGTAATGTGCATGTTATACATTTTGTGTAGTTTGCACAGTGTTATTTGATTGCTGAAAACTCAGAAAAAATTAAAGCCTTTCCAGCTTACAAAGTTTATAAGCAGAAATACAAACCTGTTTTTGCAATAATCCTGTCAAGCCACCTGTTCAGCTGAGCAGAAAACAAACCTTTACTTGATTATGAGTAGAAAAGTAGAGTTTAAAATAAGTAATTTTTTTCAAAGCCCTAGATAATGTGGATATTTCAGTAGTACAGTTCATATGCACGTGAAAAGACAAAAGCTTTTTATATACTTGTTTCTACTTAGTCAGAAACATGCTCTGGATGCTAAAATTTTGTTACTCTGCCCCAGCATACTCTATCTGAACTGAACTGCATTGAGACATGGAATGGGAGGTTTATGTAATACTAATAACTATTGTTTTCCTCAAAGGCTGAAATTTTGAAAAATCAGAATATACATCTGACATATAACACTAAAGATATGATACTGTTTTTTAGGACTTGAGATCTAAAATGATCACAAACAATATTTTTACTTTTTTCCTGACCTTGCTATACTGCTACTTCATAGCTGAATTCTAATCCTTGTATATGCTGAAGGGATGGGAAAAGGATGACATTTAATAGTTCTAGAACAACTTCATGAACATAATTCAGTTGGCATCATTGACTGGGACAGGATATTTTAATAAAAATAGTTTTAACTCTTTGTATTTTGGTTTTATTTCAAATATTTATTCACTTCATTAAACCATATTGATTGAGGGCACAATCTTCAAAGGTGCAAAAATATTATTTTCAAATGTTTAATGTAGAATGATAATATGAATCATTGTTTGAGTGTTACATGCAATTAGACTTGAACTTCTGGTCTGGCAAATTCACAGTAGCACTACTGAATGAAATCCTGTGTACATGTTGCTGGGAAGATTCCTGATGTTTCTTTCTGTAAATACTGCACTAAAACAAACAATCAAGCAAAAACAACCCACCCTCAGAATAAGTAGGCTTTTCTCATACTGCAAGGAGAAGTGTCTCTGGAATAATTCTGTTTAACAGTAATCTGATTACCTCCAATCGATTGACATACTTATGTGGGAGCAAGTTGAAAAAATTATAAGAAATTTGTGCATCCTCACTGGAGGTGATGAAAGCCTTGGCTTAATACACACATTGTCAAAAAGAAGCCCTGGCCTCTTCTAGCACTGATGTTTAGAAGGCACACATTGACATCTCAGAGTTACTTAGAAAGGTCAAGTTAGAGAGGAACAAGTCTTCCTTCTTTGCTTTAAAATGATTGTGTATCTGTGATAAATCTCCACCACAAAAGATTATGAATTTGCACAGCTCCTTAGATGAGTCCCAGAACCCACAGATATTTTACTACTTTTAGCCTCCAGAACAGCCATGATATATTTAGTGCTTTTATGTCTGGAGGAGCACTTACCTGCATTACTATGTGCCTAGTATAGGCTGGTAGTAGGAAGGCTTCAAGTAAATGTACCGCAGTGCTTTCAAGCACTTGTTAACAATCAGCTACCCTCATTACATCTCTTTTAATGAGATAAGTAAGGGCTAGCTCTATAATGTGGTCCTCTCTCCTATTTTCAAGAGTATGGCTGGGGCTTTTTAATACTTGCCTGCAAAATGCTGCTTGGGCAAGGGGCTGGCACCTCCTGAGGGGAAAGAAGGGCTCTTGGGGCTGGGCTCGTCAAGAATGCAGTTGGCAGAGGCAGCTTGCCTGCACTTGGGGAACAGCACCCCTGGTTGGATTTCTGTTCATCTTTTTGGTATGTGGGAGAAAAATTGTTGTAGTCCAAAGCAGTTTCTTGAGCCTTCTGTAAGTAACAGCATTCAGGCCTTTAATTTAGTAAATGCATAGGAAGTTTTTAAAAAGAAATACTTCTTTTGGGAGTCTGGTTGGTGTATACGTTTTGTGTACCCCAAGAGTGGAGGGCCAGGTCTGAAAGGGCACACAGAAGTGTTATTCTGGTCTGTCTCTGTTCCTGTTCTTAAGGACTCACTGGCTACTGTTCTTGCTGGACTTTCCCTTAAGATCAAAACTTGATAGAGTGAGGACCCTGGACTAATTAGACTTTTTGGTCAGCCTTTGACCATGCTCCTTTTCTTCCTTCTCTCTAGCTCAAGTAATTTGTCCATGTTAGGTATGAAACTACTGAAAAATGACTATGCATCCTTTGGTGTAGAATTTTTGCTGCCATGCTGTGTGTCCACCTGAGTTTATAACAAGAGACTTGCTTATGTATTACAGTTACCATTAGGTGTAGTTGCATATAGTTACTAATTAAGCTCTATCTTATTCCATTTGAGGAGCAAATTACAAACTCCTATGTAATTAACTGAGAACTAGAGTATTATTTCAATTCTCAGCCTTGTTGTTTTTCTGTGTGTTGCATGTTAAGCAAAACAAAAAAAAAAATACTGTTGTACAGAGACAAACAAAATAAGTATGTGGGGTTATACTGAGTTCTGAGTTTGGTTTTCTGGATGGCTGATTTGCTTATTTAGATTTCTTGATGTTTTTCAGTTTTGGAGAACACAGAAATTTACTGGAGTAAAAACGTAATTTGCAGACATTTTATTGCTTGATGGAAGGTTCCACATAATATACATTTGTTTTTTATTTTCTCTTAAATAAATGTATTCTTTCTCTTTCAAGGAGTGCGATACTCTGGTAATGAGCATCTTAGTAAAATTCATTAATTCAGTGAGAAGTTGGAGGAGCATTTATGGCTGCTCAAAACGTACTACATGATTATTTTTCTCTTAGTCTTTGTATGCATGGTAAATATTAACAATTTTTGCAGTGATTTTCATGTATTAATGCAGTAAAAAACCAGCATGACAACATTTGTAGCACACAAGCGGGATTGATCCTAACTGGTGCAGAAAAGTGAAAATTGATCTCTACACCTCAAAATTGTATTATATTCAGATGGTGTGGAGTGGATTCCTCCGCAGGGAAAGTTAGAATGTGTTTCTATAACTAATATCCTTCAATGACATATGTTAGAATACAGCTAAAGTTTCTGTAGAGGGTTTCTTACTGGATAAAGAATTGGACAGAAGTCTTATATGTAAGTACACATATAAAATATGCAACCTGTATATGGATGAGGACAGGAATGAGTCCTTGGAAGAAGCTGATACAGATAAGCCAGGGTAGGCAACCACATAGGAGCAGATGCTCCAGTGTAACCTCAAGAATAGATGCTTTAAGAACAACAAAGGAAACAAATGACAATGTGTTCATAGTAGAAGCTTTTCCATTAAAATCTTAAAAATATATTTTCAAGGTCACTTCCTTATGCTGTGTAGGCAAGGAGCAAATTACATCCTATTCTGTGAAACTGACAGAAATTTCAGAAGAGATACAAAAGGACTGCCAAAATCCCCAAATACCTAATAAATAAGCTTTATAATTAATTTATAGTGCGCAGAGGGGCATGCAAGGAAAAGTATATTTGTCTCATTTAGGCCTTTTCATATGTATGTGGTTGTGAGTTTGAGTCATCACATGGGGAGGAATAAAAAGCAGAAGTAATATCTTCCCCATGAAAAGGCAAAGATATGAAAATATGCTGATGCTGAGAAGTCAAAGGCAAATCCAGGTGTAAGGCTGTTTTGCCATGTTCTGATATACTGCTAAATATTATCATTTCAATGGC
Organism: Hylia prasina; assembly: GCA_013397195.1. NCBI lineage: Eukaryota > Metazoa > Chordata > Aves > Passeriformes > Sylviidae > Hylia > Hylia prasina. Next base: position 201,014 of record VYXD01004140.1, on the reverse strand, counting down.
AGGTAAAGTCTCACAAAAAGGTGTGCCACTTGGAGCAATCCCAGCTACAGAATCGTTATGTGATTCTTTATCAGTTCTCTCAAACCATTTGTCTAACCTTCTTTACTGTGTGGAACTAACCAAGTGAAACAAATATAAAGTATTGGTTTTCCCCACCCTTTTTTTTTTATGTTCATGACACTGATGTGAAAACCAGGGATGACAGAAAAATCTGCTGCCCTGACAGGATACTGAAATCACGAAGTCAGGTTATTTGGGATGACTGTTGCTGCACCTCAAGCAGAGGCTGAGACTCATGATGCAGAGACACTAAAAGAGCAAACAAGTTCACAAAATTGTTAAGTCTCACATCTGCTAAATCACATGTTCACAGCATTTTTAAATTATTGAGCTAAGCAATGAAGTTGCACTTTAATTTGGGCAAGTTTTGGTTTCTGGTGTTTTCCATAGGGAAATCTTCCCCAGTGAACCTGTTCCAATGTCAGCCTATCACAATAGCAGCACCCTGTTTCATCAAGAGTACAGCTTCTTAAATGTAACGAAGGCTCATCAGGACTTCAAGAACTCATTGAAATAGGAGTCATGATGAGTACTCTTGATGTAGCCTTGTCATTGCCCCCTCCAGAAGATCTGGAAAATGAAAGCTGTGACTGATAGAATACCGCTGCTCAGCTAAACTCTTAAAAAGAAGCCAGTGTTCAGCTGATAGTTGCTGTATGTATTAAGTCTTGTGTGCTAAGTTGGGAACATAGTGGATATTTGTATTTTATACTTTCATAATGTTCCCCTACTTATTTAAAACTAAATTACTGAGGATGGGTGCATTAGTTTACCCCTTGCATTGAAGAAAAGGCTTTGATCCTAGCACAAGCTTGCCTAGCACAAGTTTGGTTTAAAAAGAATTAGTGAGGTTTTCATTCACAAAATTATTTATTTAGTGTTTGAGCAGTGGTACAGTAAGACTGTGTATGCATTTGGACTGTGATTGTGGGATGTTGGTTAGAAAGAAAATGTTTTACTGCAGTGGGAGGCATTTGGGGGAATTAAGAAGTACATGGTAGGATGTGCTGTGAAAAGTACATCTACAGCTCAAACTAGCTGGCAGCTAAGAAATTTTAAAGAAATGTAGGTACCAAAATGAGGATCAGTGTTCCTTTTTTGGCTATACAGCCCACTCTCAGAAGGAGGGTGGCCTCTCTCCCTTTCTCTGTTCTGGATTAGGCACACAGGGCACTCAGGCCTCACAGCTGCACAATGTCATTTTAATGTTGTAGAAAAAACAAGCATGCTTCTTCCTTCTTTTCAATGCACACTTCTTATCATTCTACTCCCATGTTCCTCAGCATGTGGCCATTTGTATTTGCTATTACACTGCTAATCCATATAGTAAATCTTTTTCTTAATAGTTTTTTTTTTGTTGGTTTGTTTTTTTGGTGGGTTTTTTTTGGTTTTTTGTTTGTTTGTTTGTTTCCTAGGTAGGCTACTGCAGAATTGTTGGACATGATCACCTTTTATTTGGAATTAGGATCTACAGTACTTGTCATAATTTCCTTTTTTGTTTCATTCCTCCTGCCTCAAAATTGGTTTATAAGAAAAAGAAATTACCTGAAGCTTCTCTAAAAGGTGGTTGCTGATTTCCTCAAAGAAGTTGCCCTTCAATGAACTTTTAGTTAAGAAATCAAGAACGCAGTTGAATCCCACTGTCAGTCCTGAATGAGACTTGATTACAAAAATTCAGTTGTGGTTCACATGAGGAAAAAGGAAAAAAATATATAGAAAAAAAATAGTTCCAAGAGCTTTCTCAATTGTTTCTTAACTATAAAAACTTTGGGAATGCTTAACAGGAGTATGCTTATTTTAATAAGTTTATAATGCCATAAATCTGGGGTTTTATTCCTCTTGATGATTTATCTGAATGTTTGAAAGATGCTCTTAGTGAATAAGAATGAAGAGTGGGTACCAAATTGATGTGACTAATAGAGTATGATTAGTTCAGCTCTGTTAAAATTATTTTATGTATCTGTTTTAAGGCTGGGCAAAAGATTGTGCTCTTCTACCATAGTTCTTTAAGAAAGCATGGTTTAAAATGAAAAAACCCAGGAATTAGAATTTTGAAATGTTGGTAAAACAAAGCAAGAGCAAAAGAGTTTCTCAGTCTGTTGGCCAAAGGAGTAAAGTAGACGCCACTGGTTTTTAATCCTTCTGCTTTTGAAAAAAAACCAAACTGAAACAACCCAAAAATCTATCATTAGTTCTGGAATCTGAGAGAACTGGTGAACAGAGTAGGTGTTTCTTTTCCTCCACTTTTGCTCTTTCTTTCATATTAAGTTGTATTATTTGTATCTTTTCAGGAGACTGCAGGCTACAAAATTGAAAGCATATTCATAGAGAACCCGTAATTCCAAGTTCCCAAGTTGGCCTCAATGTTTCAGGCAGAATTGCATGTTTGTTGCATAGCAATGTCTCAGGTAGCTCTTCCCAAATTTGATAGTTCATGGATGAAGCTTCGTGGTTTAACGGTCTGGCTAATGAGGATCAAACACTGAGGCTATCAGTGTGAGTCAGCATTATGCAGACTTACATTAACTGTAGTTTTCAATCCACCCTAAAGCTCAGTAATTCCATTTTGAATCCTGATACTTTGGTTATTTAAGTCAAGCCTGTACTTGCATAACAGTCACACAGGAAGTAATAAGAAATGACAATTTGGTGTGTATCAATGGAAGCATTTATTTAGAAGTTTTGCTTCCTGCTAACAGCTGGAATGTTGTAACCCTTACATCCTACTTTGTAATCGAGCATTGCTTTCCTCTCTCTCGTAGCTCATTTTGCAACATTTATATCAGTAATTTTGAGCTGCTCTAACTGAATTAATATTCTATATGTTTCTCCAATACCCTAATTATCAGTATATTTGAGCTTCTAAGTGCTTTCTGCATTTATGAAGCACAGAAAGTCATCATGGTTTATGGTTTGATTTTATCCTTTTTTTTTTTTTTTCCCCTAGTGAATTACAGTAAATCTTGAGTGAACTTCTCTACACCAGTGTCTTTTTTCCCCATTCCAGAATCTTCCTCCACTTGGGCAGATTCTAAGTCATGATTCTCCAGCCTTTCAGCATTGCTCCCTAAAGTCCTTTGTCCATTCAGGATTGTGGTACAGTCATAGCAGAACAGTCACTTCATGTGAAGTAGGTCCATGTGATTATTATCTACCACTATGGGCCACAGTGTTTGTCTTTGAAGAAGAAAAGGGGATATTATTGATTTCCACCCCCCCCGAGAATTACTGTGAAGGATAGTTTGGGAATTATTTGGAGTATTTTGCAAGTGGTGGTAGGTTTTGGTTTTTTTTTTTTTTAAATCCTGGAGCATAGTTGTGAGCTCATCTTACAATTTACACTTTTCCCCTCCTGCCTCATTCCCAAAATCCACCCTCAAACTGCAATTCCTCTAAGTTTTTATGAATTTAATTTGAGCATTCCTTTATTTTGCATCTAACTTCGGGTACTTATTTTATTCCTATTAAGTTATTAATAGGGATAACACGGCCTATAGTCTAACCTAAATACAACTCAGACTCCATGGAAAATATAGAAGTTTGTATTCATGATTATGACTAATTCTGCATTCTGATGCTTATGCAATCCTCCCATATACATTTTGTATACTTTGCTAGTGTGAACAGCATGTCCTATGGTAGAGCTGAACTGTTGCTATTTCCCATCTTGAGTTTTCACACAGAAAGTATGACTACACAATAAAATCAAGACATAATTGCAGAAAGGATAACCAGTGATTATAAATAGCAATAGAAGAGCTCAGAGATTACTTGGTGTCTTTCATTCAACTGTTTTAAATATTCAGAGTGAACATTAACAGAATTCATAGAGTGCACTGTGTTACACATTGGTTATTTTATGTTAAACACACCCAGAGAGCTGAACTGGCTTGTCTGAGACCTCCGATATGAAAATAATCTGTTGCTTTAATCCATAGAAAGCCCCGTGGTTTGTACTGCAGAAAAGCATGGGGCAATGTACAAAGCAGGCACTGCCTTGAGCTCTGTGTTTTAAATTTCTCTCTGCATCCTGCATTATAGAAGAATTCAGTATTTTCTACTGGGAAGAGGTTTTAAATAATCTTCCAATAATTTTTCTAGGATAGAACTAGTCCTGTTGTGACAGCTAGTAGTCAACATGCACCTCCACACAAATGAAAGTTTTTCTCATGTTTCAGTATATGCACAGGAGCAAGGAAGTGAGTAAAACTGGCCCAGCACTTACTTAACTGACAATGAAAGTTTTGATTCCCAAAGTGCAAACAAATCTGAATGGTGTAATTTATAATGGTTAGCTCAAAACACTGACAGTTTGACATCCTGGCATCATACAGAAACAGTTCAATTCACCAAACACCAGGAGCCTCAGAGAAAGACCCAGCAAGAAAATAAATTTAAGAATTTCAGCACTGTATGTAACTTGTACCTGACCAGATCAGTGTTTCTGAGACTGAGATGCACAGAGAGTCTGATCTTCATCTTGAAGCTGAAAGGCATTATCTTGGTATTATTCACTTTAACCTCCACTGAAGTCAGTGCCCAGCTTTGGATTTTACCCATTTTACATAGAAAAATTTTTCGGTAGACAGCATAGGACAGCACCTTAACTGTTAAATCCTGCTGCCAGCTATGTTAGTGTATGTGTTTCATAATGTGTTGGAATTTTTTTAATGTGGAAAATACAGGGAGCTAACATAGAATTATAATTGTTTCAGTGATCTTACAAAGTTATCCATTCTAGTTCACCACTCATTGTGAAAGGATATCAAACGTGTGGTGCTCTTGTCACTTGCAGTCATCAGCAAAGACAATGAACTTCATTAAACAGCCCTTTGCCAGTAACCTCTGGCAGAAGGGAATGGACATGTTTTCTCACAATATCCTCAGCAAGTTCATTAGTACAGACTTCCTCTATAAAGAGTTTATTAGACATATTAAAAAAAAAATCCATTGTATACTCTTTTAATTCTTTTTGTTTAAAAAGCGGCTGTTGAATGCAGATAAACATAAAACAATATAGTTGGAATTCTCTAAGGACAGATGTTGTCATGGGTACAAATAGTACGTACTAAACATTGAACACTCTGGGCCAAGCTTTACTAACATTAGACATTACACATGTTTTAGTGATGTGGTCTGTCACGTGAACACCTGTCACATTCACTGCCTTTAATGAATCTCTTTGTTAGTAAGATCTTGTATATATTTATGTCACTACAGGTTTATCAGCCAGGTTCAATGATTTGGGTAAGCCAGAAGATCATTCCAAGCAGCTGTGGGCATGGGGGATTTCCAAAGGTAAAGTTATTTATGAAATTTTTTTCATATAGTTTGCTAAGATGAAAGTTTTTGGAAAGAAAAAATTTAAAAATTTAATTGAGTTCTATGGATTTTATTTTACAACTGCTTCAAGAAAGTAGCCAGTTCTCATGATTTCATCATGAGTCCCATGTTACTCTGTGTTCCTTAAAGCCTTTGCTCCTTGCACCATGCAGTTAACTGAAGATCTCCATTTTCATCTTATAATTATGTTTTTAGCCTTCAGGCTTGCAGAAAACATGGACTCTTGCTGGCTGCACACCAGAAGGAAAACATACTAATTTTCAGAGGCTCATATTTCTTAGATCTGTCTCATGATTTTACAAGCTTGACATCTCAGTTTTGAATGCTTAATTTTGGCAATGCTTTCCTAGCAATGCAGATGAAAAAGTCAATGATAAAGCAGCAGGAAGAACTGGATTATCTTTTATTAAGTATCTTGCTTGTGTTTTTCCTGGCTTGAGTAACAAGCATACAAAGCATGGCAATCTTCATCTGAATTTGACAAGAAGTACCACAACATAAAGGCAGAAGATGTGGTTCATCAGACAGCATTAATAAGACTTATTCTGTTACCACTACTGGTTTAATAAATGTGAAACTGGACATGAAATTTCTGTAGTGAAAGATAACAGATTACACAGAACCACAGGATATACATGTTTCATTTTCATATTCCCTTTCAATTACTGGCTCAAGCAGGTAAGTAAAGAAGAGAACACATGGAAAATGATTAAATTTCAGTTATTAATTAGGCTTCTGCTCCCTGTTAACAAAACTCTGCTATTGTTTCATATGGATAACACTATACTTCACTTTTTCCTCTACAAGGGAATTCCTAAATATAGGTGGGCTATTTGCAGCCTCATATGCCAGCTTGCCAGTCTTTAAACTAGCATATATTGCAGTACTACCATTCTTCACATTCACACTATTCCAGAAGTTCAGCTGAGAAGGCTGGTAGCAATGCCAGGACATGATTAATGAGCTCTATAGGATCATACTTACATCAAATGAATTTGCTAATTTTATGAATCAGCTGTTTGATTTTTATTCAAAATGTTACATTAGAAACTTTCAGTAAGTTGCCATTCATCATTAAAAAGAGTTTCTCCTGCAGCACAGGAATGAAGCTGTGCACTATGTGCAGCATAGCAACAGTGCTGCATTATATTGGATTTATGAATAGCTGTGGGTTTATGCTGTACATAGCTTAAAACAAAAGTTTCTCAGAAGGGATAACCGTTTCTCAACTAGGCAAAACATATTATAAATCTTTTTTCCTTTAAAGTTACTGGATTCTTGCTTTTAAATACATTTTTTCCTAGCCTTTATGTAATTCTTCAGAAGATATTTGGCATGTTCTAGTACAACAGCCTGTTTTTAGAACCAGCTCCAAATTTTATTTCACAACTGACATTCAAAAAGACCTTCAATATTAATTGCACACAGTCCAGCTTCCAGCAGAGTATCACCTTTAACAGAAACTGTGCATGTTCAGAATTTTTTTTATGTTTACTATAAAATTAATTAGGATAAATTGGTGAAAAAACTGCAGAAAGTTTTCAGTCCTCCAGCTGAGTACTTTTATCTACTCAATACTAAACAGCTTGAACTTCTGAAAAAATAAAGTAAAACGGATAGATTTTTAAAAACTATTATTTGAGATCAAAATGTTGGGGTTTTTTAAAAATTTTATTTTCATGCAACCAATAAATATAAAAGGTTTCAGTTCTTAATGACAGTTTATTTTCAGACCTAGAAGGGTCACATGGGACTTTATATCTCATGACTGTATGCCAGGATTTCAGGACTGAGATTGTTTTCACAGCTGAAAAGGAACAATGCTTTTGGAAATTTGCCCAGACCTTTGGTCTGTGTGGTGCGCCTGTTTGCACGTGTAAGTTTCTAGTTTTCCCCTCATATCCTGTAATGATACATAAGTAGCAAATTAAGTAAAACAAAAATAAGTAAAAATACTATCATGAGGATGGAACTTTCTAGAGTACTGTGAGAAAACACATTAGTGCAGTCACTAAAATTTAAACGTTATTTTCTCATTTTGAAATTCTTGCAAAATACCCATATCGGCTCTAGCTGATACATTACAACTCCTTACCCTTCCGCATAAGTACTGACCAAATTCTGCTCTTTTCCTCCATTTCTTGATGCCCCAAAGGAACAGGTCACCAGCTCTCTCCAGGAAAGGATTTTGCTCTGTGCTCAGCCTGAAAACTGCCCTTCTGTGCAGTGCAGAATCCTATGGGGAGTTCATCTACCTAAAAGCAAAATTTATCCTGTCCACTGTAATAAAGACAGCAGGAGAGCCATGGGATGGCTTCATTTCCAGCACAAATAAATGTAGGAAGTATGAACATCCCAGTGAAAATTCTGGGTTTGAAGAGCCAAGAAAGGAAAATTGCTGAAAATTGCACTTTATTGGTCATTGGGAAACTGCCATGTGTTTAATTCCTTATTCAGAAATTCATGACCCTCACATCAGAAAAAAAATGAACTTGGAGAAGATAACTTTAATTTCTTAAACAAAGAGAGGCATTCAGCTTATGTGAAAAACACATCCTAAACAATATGAGCAATAAAACACCTTTACAAATCTTACCACTTAAAAACAAACAAAAAAAACCTAGATTTTTTTTTCTCCTTAACTAAGAGATATTACTAGCTAAACAAATCATTTTTGTTTCAGATGCCATAGTGAGATATCATCAGAAAAGTACTTTAGGCATATGCTTATCCTTTAGGCTTCATTCTGAGGCTTAAAATGAAACATATATTTAAATGCTGTTTAAAAACTTTGCTGAATAGGCACAATTAATATGTATGGTTAACAAAGATCCATTTGAGGCAGCTGGCTCATAAGGCCCAGCACTTCCTTACCTACAAAGAAGAAGAAAACAATGCAGTGTTTTTAGTGCTGTCTTTTTGATGGATTAATATAGGGAAGTGAATAACTAGTATATGTTGGTTGGTTAAACAGTGAGGTTTTTAAAAAATGAGAAGTCTAACCTGAAAAAAGTTCTTTTAATATTAAGATGATCTTTCATAAATAAGTTGCACTTTTATATTGGATCTTTTGCATTTTTGCTACTAGGACACGTTCATTCATGCCCAAGTGAACTGTTTTTCTCAGATGCTGCAAGGACTGCCTGGTTTTCAAACAATCCTTTGTTCACTGTGGCATAAGGTGCTAAAGTCATATTTAGCAGATGAACTATAGCTAGGGAACTACAGAAACATTAAGATGAGCGAAGGGAGCAACACACCAAACAGAAGGACTGCTAATATCACTTATTCCTCTCCACAGGGAAATCTCCCCATCTCAAAGGAAGTGAATCGCAAGAGAAGTGAGGTGAAGGGGGCACACCTGGCTCCAGCAAGTGGCTATGGACAACATTTCACCAAAATCAATTACTCTTTTTAAACATAATTTCTCCATTCGTATTATATATGGTGTATGGGTTTGATAAGGTCATGGTGTCATATATTGGAAATTGTTTCTGTGTAAATCATCAAGTGTAAGAAGAAACTACGGGACTCTGAGCCTTGCTTTAGAGAATAACAGTGGACAAACGTGTACCATAAAAATTAGTTTTTAACATTCTAACTCAAGCGAAAGCTCTCAGAATTTCACACTGTGAATCCATGTTTACAAACATTACAGGTGGGCCCTCAGGCCTGGTTCTACCACAGCAACGTCTTTCACTACTCAAACTCCACAGCTCATACACAACTGGTAAACCACTTTCTCTGTTTCTGCCAACCCAACTGCTTCTTGCAGAGGCTGAGAGTCCCCCCTTTTTTTCATTTAGATGTAACAAGCCTAATTGTTTATTTTCATTGATTGTCTGTATATCTCTATATTTTATCCATGTACTCTTTTGATGTATAGAAGTAGTATGAAACTCATGGTTTCCTTGTGGTAAGTGACTGTGATGCTGCCACGGGATTTGAGACACTGATGAATGGTGCTATTTTGGACTTTAAATATGCTCCTTGGCAAGGTAGCTCTGATGGAGTTATTTTTTATTTCCATGTTCTGAGAGCGTGATGGTACTTTGTTTTTCTGAATGTTGTTCTTTAGACTGGACTGACTTGTTTACTTGTGTCTTCAGTGTGGCTTTCTTACTCAGTGCTGTAGGTGAGTAACTACTTATAGTATACAAGTGAGGAACTGATTCCCTATCAGTGTCCACTCACAAACATGCAGTTATAGTGGGAGCAATAACAAAACTGTAATTTTCGTAAAATCTCCTTTCTGACTCCTATCAACCTTATGGAGAAAGATGAGCAATAATTTTCCACCAACTTCTCAAAATCTCTTGATTTTTGTCTTTTTTTCTTACAAGCCTTTTTTAAAGAAGGGACAAGTTTTTATGTCCTCTTCAAATCCATAAACTAGGGGATATAGTAAGAAAAATACAGCAAATTTCTGGGAAGAGAAGTCCTAAAGGGGAAGGAGTACACTTCCACAGTACTGTCAACAGGTGAACTTTACATTTTTGTTCTTGCTCCCAAACTACTATAAATACAAAATAACACAAACCACAAAACTAAGCAGTATCATCTACTCATGGAGTGTTGTTGTGTTAGACACAGTCTGAAAGCCCACCTTAATTTTTTATATAATTCTGTCTTTTAGCTATTCCTTTTACAGTGCAGGCCTTGTTCTGAACTGTCTTAGCTTCTGACTGTTAAATACCAATGCATGCAATGCACTTCTAGATTTCTTTCCTTTCCCTACCTTCTGTACCTCTTTCCTTGTACACTTTATTTTCCAATACAATAGATATGTCTGCTGTGCTGTATATAGAGCAAAAAGTAATATTCAACAGTTGTGGCATTTATGTATAGTTGCAATTGTGTACTGCTGAAAACGCAGGCTTTTGTAATAATGTGGTCTTTAATGATGCAAGTACCCAATGTATTTTAGCTATTTTAGTAGGATTTGTTCAATAAATATGCAAGGTCTAAGGGTAGCTTTGATGTGTCTGTTTCCTTATTACAATAAGGGCAGGGTTCCTGTTACCGATTGTTTTCACCTGTTCTTTTCCTGATTCCTGAGGTTTCTTTCAGGCATATCTGGTGCTGCTTGCTAAACAATAGCTATTAAGATAACCTAAATGCCAGACCTGGATCTGGGAAATGATAGCTTGCTGGACAATGGCGGTCACATACTTCGCTTCCCACACTGCTGAGTGGCGGGGTCAGATGTGACAATTGGTGCCATGTTCAGTAGCCCGAGGAGGACACTCTGGGGCTGTGCATGGCAAATACAATATTTTCCACCTCTGGTAAACTGAATTAAGAGGTAATTTCGCTTGCATGGGTAATTTGGTTTAAAACAGTGTTGATACAGTCCTCTCTTAAAAACAGTTTTATTGGTGGAAAAGTAACACACACATTGCTAAGTTTTAGAACATATATTGGTTTCATTATAGTATAGATATAGTAGAGACAAATATTATTTAATATATACTGTGAATAATAGAAGCTTACAGAATAAGCAAAGATGGCATACACTTCTGCATCTGGAACAGTGGCTGTGGCACATACGTAGTCAGCTTTGTAAGATTTAAAAAAAAAGGGAAAAAGTTATCATTATTATGGATTAAAAAAGAAAGCATATGGCCATTTTAAAGAATGCCCCTAGGCATACATGTTATTTTCTCCTTTGATATGAAGTATAAAATTATACAAATAGAATTATTGTGGGGAAAAAGTGCATTGTATATGTCTCACCGTCAGCTGTTGCAGAACACAATGGCCAGCTACTTTTTCACCTACCTCATTAAATAATCATTCGTGAAATGGAGTAGTAAGAGTATTTTGAAAGCATTATGGTCAAATAAATGGATTCAGGAAACACTGGTTCCAACTTCAAATATTTTTATAACATATAAAAAGATCTGGCAAATCAATATCTGTCCCTCAGCAAATCAAGCAAAAAATAAAACCCTAAAGATGAATTCTGAAACATAAAAAGAGTAATGAATACTTGCTTTCATAAAGCAATTTAAGCTGCACAGATAAAATCACTAATTAGGAATTAACTATTGTTACAATTGAGCATCATATTTTAAATGAAGAGTAGGACAGAATGGTATGTGTTATCAGTTAAATTCCAATACTGAAAAAGCTGCATCATTAATTACCAAATGCAGAAAACATTAATCCTTGCACCTTAAGTTTGTGCCACCAACAGCATCCTGAGGATATGTATTAAAAAATCTGATTCATATTAATAATTTTATGCAGTGGAAGCCAGCTAAATTCTGTCTGCAAGCATATAAAACATATGGAAAAGAATCATAAAAAATTTAAATCAATAGTACTTTAGTGCCAGACTCCAATTAAATTTCTACTATTAATACTGTACTACCAGATTACAAAAGATAAAAAATAAAATCAATATTCTACATAAGAAGTTCAAACAGAAAAACGAAAATTTAAATAGAATGGAATGAGCCCAGATCTGTTGCATTAGCATCATGTTCTTGTGAGTGAGAAAAAGAACATGAGTATAACTGTCAGGACCTGTATTAACGAAGAATAAACAACCTTGAAAAACAGAGCTGATGAATCTTGACTTCTTCTTTGATTGCAGGGCTTGGAAAAAGGACTTTTTCTAATATCTTGGGGGTCATTTCAACCCAAGAAACTCGAGATATAACCAGCAAGCCAAGTGAGGTAATGGTTTTAGCACAACTCAGCAATGGCATGGATACAGCTGGAGTGATACATCCTGCTTGGGCTCTTGCCAGATCATGGGTACCTGATCTGGCAAGAGCCCTGGCAAAAGCAGGAGTGGTGTGAGTAATGGCAGAGACTGTGGCTGACGGGGATTGACTGAAACAAACAGTATGGTTTAGTTCAAAGTGAAGCTAAAGAGCTGCTTTTCATAGGGGCAGAGCAAGACATCAGAGTCATAAAAGAGATTGTGGTAATACCTCACTATCTGGACAAGACTCAAAGGTGGAAGGCTAGGAATGTGCTCAAAAAGTGGCCAAGGGAGAGACTACCAATGCTCATCTGAGACCTTTCAGTTCATGTTGGTTCTGTTACCATTTGTATCACCTGTACCTCAAAGCCAGACTTTCCTATAATGAAGTAAAGATAGTCTAGAATCAGAAATTTCTGTCTTTCTATAACTTCCTAAAAATTTCCCTGGCAGTGTGGCCCCACACAGTTCCGGAACTATTCACACAAGACCTTCCTTTCCCACTCACTCACTACAGCCTGAGTCCATGAGACCATGATATATGTGCTAAAGCACAAGATCCCTTTTTGTAGCCCTTCACATCCCTGTTTACTGAAGTTCATTTTGAGTTCTGGTGAAGTAAGATGCAGAAATGCAGGAACTTTGGGCCTTGCTGCTGCAGCCATGAAAACATGGGCAACTTACATTCTAGTGCAGAGAAAAGAAAGACCAGGAGAAACAAGAGGGAAAAAATAAAAAGAAATACACATGGAGAGAAATATAGCAAGCAATTAAAGAGGAATAAGAAACTCAGAACTTGAGCGTTTCTGGAGCCTGTCTGAACTAGAGCTCAAGACCTGAAAGGATTGCAGAGAGAAAACACAAGTGTCACATTCCGGTTTGGAATAGCTATTTGGCTTCACAGATACAGACCTGTGAAATGCCCTGTTGAAAACATGAAGGAAGAAAGCCTGGATTTATGAGACAGTATGAAACAGTAATGAGGTTTTTTTTCCCCCACCAAATTTTGTGAGTGACAAACTGCAGGAGATGGGGCAGGCTGGCATCCCCCTGGAAAAAGCAAGACAAGAGACTCTTGCCCAGCTGTGTCAGAGGCAGGGTGCAGGCTTATTCCAGCTTGGATCTTGAGACTCTGGCACTTTTTCTGCTCATGGATGTGTTTGGCAAAGTTTAGACAGTGGCCACCACAGTTAGAGCCTGTGTCCTAGTCCTGGACTAAGTAGGGGAACACAGTATAACAGACCAGACACGCCATAGTTTGCATTACCCTGAAGAAAGAGCCCAGAATTTGGATACTCAAATGCTGCCTGCTTATGCTCCAGGGGGAAATAAAAAAAAGAGAGAGAGAGATAAAAAAGAGAGAGAGAGAGACAAAAAAGAAGAAAATACATTGTGCATTTATAGTTCAACAGCTATGTAAATATAATCTAGAATCTTCAGGTATCCTACTAGCACACTGCCAATCCTGCTGGCCTAACCTATCCATCTGAAGTATTTTTTAAGTGCATCCAGAGCTACCATCTGTCTGTCAGGGTATGGCCAAAGCACAAAGTGCTGTGTAGACTGGTGTAAATTATCTCAGGAAGCAGAGTAACTGCAAAATCAGCACTGCCTGGGAAAAAAAAAAAAAAATCAGAAAAGGATGCTTTTTGTGTATTTGTTTCTATCTTGCCGTTCTTGATGCTGCCTGACCGCCTCAGCCTTATCCCACCAGTCAATTTGTAGCATTTTAGAGTAGCTTAACTCTATTCCTGCTCTGAGGGCTCCGATTTGGTGTTTTAAGCTGTGGACTTAATGCTTTCACTCTGTATGTCACTTGGTGTGTTGCTTTTCAGAGCTCCCAGACTCTTGTGACTCATCTAATATTTTCCAGCTGCTGATTCCAGAGGAAAAGATGTGACCCAGCAGCTGATGTTTTATACAAAGAAAGAGTATCCTGTTTGCACAGCACTGTTTCAAATTCATATTGCATGTGTCCAAAATTAAATCCATGAATCTGTCCAGACAGATAATAGTTTTATTAGGAAATTTATTTTGTGTAACTTAAAACAGATCCCAAAAGTTCCAAAAAGTCACAGCACCTGGGACTTCTATTTTCCAGGACATATCCTCAAGATGAAAGGCTGAGCAGGTTTCTCATGCATTTTTTTCTGTATTCTCAAGTGGTTTTTGCAGTCTCCAATCTCTAGTTGATCTCAACAGACTCCCACTGACAAATATAAGAGTGCCAAAAGATCTTTGTGGTATAATTTCCCCATTCAACACTGCATCTTCCCCAAAGCTGCTTTTCTCAGCTGCAAATTTTACTCCATGTTCCTAATAAAACTCTCTGTACCCATCCATTCAAGACTTACTGTGGAGTGGTAGAAAAAGAAGTCAGAGATCAGGATGAATCTTGTTGATAATGAAGACATTTTGCAAGTGAAGGAAAGACCATGGGAAAGGCAAACAAGGATGTAGATGTGGGTTGTGGAAACAGGATATAAGATAAAAAACACAGGACAAAAAGAGCAGGACGTGTTAGCAGATGACCAGTGCAGAGTTCAGCAAACATTAACTCAGGTAAAGAAAAGGTAGGGATATCCATATATGGTGAAATGTGATGTTATTGGTTAAGCCGGAAGAACAAGATGTTACCATATAAGGCAATGTTTACGGTCATTGGATGATTGTAGTGTTAAGAAATCCTATATAAACGCCATGTTAAACCCAATAAATTGGCTTCTAATCATCAATCTGTTGTCCCTGCCTATTGAATCCTGACAACTTTCGACAGACCATCCAGCTTTCTACAACAAAATTAGTGGACAGCAAGCCCTAATGGCTGCTCTGTTTTCAACCAGGCTGCCACATGTTTCACAGCTACATCCAGATTTGCTTTCCCAGTTATGCAATTGTTCTCCTCACTGGCTGTAGTGGCAGTGGCTGGAGTTAAGTATGTTGGCAGGCTGCCAGGGCAGCCCTGCTCTGGAGCCTTTGCTCCCCTGTGAGTCATTTTGGCTTGGTCACTTTTTCCCCACTACTGCCACTTGCTCAGAGGTGTGTTTCTGCCCATGAGTCAGCAGCATAGCTATAGGTCTCTGTGCTGAAGTCCCCTGGGAGGCTCAGGAGCCACAATATTTCTGGCACAGACTCTGCTATGCTGATCAAAACCACCTGCAGCCTCTAACAAATTCACAGTCCGTTTGTTTTCTTTTCAAGTCCAACAAATTCTCGGTGTTTCCTTGGTAGCCCAGCCAAGCTGGCAGCTCTGTTCACAGGAAGGTTGCATGAGGACAGGACTGCATGTGGCAAAAACATACCCTTAGAAAATAAAAATAAAAATAAAATTTAAAAAAAGAGAGAAAAGAAAGGGGAGGGAGGATACCAAAAAGGATGTCTGAACACTGTGTTTGTAAATTAAACAGCGGGTAAGTTATCAGTAACTTAACTGCAGCAGCAGGAAACATTTCTGTCACATTCTGGAAAGCCAGCCCTGGCAGGAAATCGTTACATAAAGTGCAAAACTGCTACTATTTAAAAGTGTACTTTGATCAACACAGGGAGAAGAGATGCATTTCATGCTTTTCACTCTGAAATACATCAATATGAGCAATTTGAGGTAGCTCTTTTCAGTGGGGAACATCACGTTAGCAAACTTGCAGTTTGCTGTAAATGTTAAAGCTCATAGCATTGGCAAATCACACATGAGAACAGAGGAAAGAAACTGGGCATTGTTCCCCAAGCTGCAGCTGCTGCTTGTCCTGTTACTGAAGGATCTGACCCTCTGAAGCCAGAAGAGAGGAGATGGACACTGGCAAGGGGGTGCAATTTGGGCATCACACCTCCCAGTGCTCTCTGGAGGTCTCCGTCCTGTTTTCCTTTGCCCAAAGGCTCACGCAGAAGCAAGTTGCAGCCAGAAAAACCCAAGTCTAGCTGCTGTGAGTCAAGAAATTTACCTACATCCCCCAGGTGTATTTGATAATCCATGATAATACAGCCCACATGTCCAGAGGCTGGGGAGAAACTTGCTGAAGAGAAATAAGAGGAGTGGAATGGATTACCCCAGTCTCAGAAAGCATGATGGTCAAAGACCTGGAAGGTAAGGCATGACTGTCCATGATAGAAAAGAGGTATCTTGATCAAAGGCTTTTCTACAGTTAATGGTATCAATCCTAATTTCCAATAAATTCAGTAGAAGGAGAACCTAAGGACACTGTATGACTAAATTGCATGCCAAACCCAGGGATTTTGAAACAAAAAAAATCCAACTGATCTCATGCAGTGGTAAATGCTGAGCTATTCCACTGGAATTACCTGGCTGAATAAATAAAATTAAAACCAGGTTCATGGCGAAGACCCAAAAATTTTGATGCAATTGTGAGGCAGACATTCCAGCTGGGTAAGGGAAACTTCAAAGCTCAGCTCTTATATCCCAGACAGTGTCACTGACATTGTCTTACAGACAGGCAGAGTTTGGGCAAAAGGGCATAATTCTGCTTGGGGTAGGCAAATCTTCCTTAGGTGGGCTTTGCCCATGCACACCACCCCTGCCTTTCTACCCACCCTGGGATGCTGAAAGGCAAACCTCAGATTTTCTCTCCTTTCAGGGGTGCTTGGCTGCTACTGATCAGAAACTGAAGCTCTCCATGCATTTTAAGTCCACCACTCTAATTGTGGATGGGTTTCCTTTATTACCAAGGTGATTGTGCTGTGATGTTCCCTCCTCCTGGACTGAACTGCTCTGATGTAGAGGAATGACATAAGCCAGAGCTCACCTTCTTCTGGGAAGCTTTAGGACCTGCCTAAACAACACTTAATCAGCTATAAGGCATTTTTTAGATAGTGAATAATTTTATACTGATTTAGGTATTACCGGCCACAAAAAGGAGTCAGAACACAGATTCCCTGAAAACTCAGATTTCTCCAGATGCTCTAAATGGGCTTTGCATTGCTCCAGCGTGCTTCAAAGGTAAAGGCAACCTGGGACTGGCGTCAAGAATAGGTCTTGTCCTGCTAGACCATAAGGAAGGCACAAGGTGCACAGAAACTGTCTTTTCTTGCATTAATTCCTGTGCTGCAAAGCCAATACCCTTTTATTTTACACTCCCACCTATTGTATGTGTAAACACTCATATCAGAAATGTAAACAGCAATTCAAATTACAGATTGTGATGGACCAATCATCTTGTTTGTGGATAGTGCAGTAATGTTCTGTCCAGTGGAAGGTAAGGCAATGTTTGTTCCTTCTTTTGAAAACCATATGACTTTGTGTTTATTTCAGAGGTACAGGTGGACCCACTTCAGGAAGCTGGGCTTCCTTGTGCTTCTTGGAATCAAACATGAAGTACTGAACCTGTTCCCAAACAGCCCATCAGCAAACCATCCACATAAGCATAAACTCTCTTTTGAGAGGATAGAGTGCTGTTAAGGAAATGGATTTTTGAAGCCTAAGAGAATAATTATCCATGTCCTTTATTTTTTTTCCCTTTGGAGAAGAACATAATGTTTGCTGGTTAACATTAAAGTCTTGAACCCTAGAAAAGATTATGTAATGTGTTATATTAGGAATATCATGCAAACCCAAGAGAAATAGTTCTTCAGAGGCTTCACAGCAATAACAAATTATAAGGGATAGGCAGATATGATAATTTCAGAACATCTCATTTCAATATTGTTAGTCTACATAAGAGTTTTTGACTCTATAATGAACAAAACTGTCTATACTCAGGGTGGTAGGTATATCTGATAACAAGAAAAATATTTATATGAGATCATATTTGTTATGAATAAGGTATGGTGATTGGCTCATGCAAATGACATGTACTTAGTATTGTTCTAATTAAATTTTATTTACTCATTCCTGCCCAGGATTTGATTAGTTTATAACAATATCACTACATTTTATATAGATAATTTTTAGCACCAATATTTTTAAAGCAGACTGCCAGAACTAGGCTGAACATCATACTCTCCTGCTTTTCAGGAAACCCCCTCTGGAGCAATGGAGACAACAGGCCCGAGTTTTGCTGGATTATAAATAACAGATTTGGCCTGGGTCTCTTGCAGGTTATGCAAATCCAGTGGGGATGAGGGAAGCGGATTAGGGGCCTCATATTGCCTATTTCTGAGCCAGGAGGTTGCATTAATACTACAGGCAGGAGGCAAAGGAGTAGGACAGGAATAGTTGCTGCCCCCTGGGAGTGGGTAGATAAGTGAATGGCACATCTCCCCACTCCCTGTGCACCATGAAGCAACTCCTTTACCATGGAACAGATCTTTTTGGCTACTTTGGCAAATTAGAGGGCACAAACTAGCATGTTGTGCCCTCAGTATGTCAGTGAGTCAAAGTAACTCAAGGCCAGAGTAGATGTCTTTTGTTTGAGCCTGAGAGAGTGGTGGCTTCTGAACTGGCTCTAGGCAGCAATCAGCCTCTTACAGTATTTTGGCAGTGTGTATTCATGGCTAATTGGGACTGCACCACTCACCTTTGAGCTGGCAGGTCTCAACAAGTATTCCTTCAAAGTAACCCACTTCCCTGCCAAGCTGATTTTCTGACTGATTTTCTGTTTAATTTCTGTTTCCAGAATGATATGTGGGTTCTACAAAAGAAAGTAAATAAAAAGAAAGCAGTAGTTCTACAAAAGAAAGCAAATAAAAAAGAAAGCAGTAGGTCAGGGAAATTACTTTATCCAATGCTCATGACTCAATTATCTTCTACTAGTTGCTAAAAATATTTTTCCCCACCAGGAAACAAAAATACATATATCAATGTCTGGGACCACAGCATTTGCAGGAGTATGCCCCTCATGTTGCCCATCTGATCAGTCATGGATGTCTTATGCTGTGCCATTTTTTTGATTTACTGCTAATTCCCTAGCAGTCATAAGAAAAAGTGGAGAGAAAATCTAACAGTGGATGAGGTGTGTGTCCCAGCTTGATACTAACCCACATAGTGTTCTCATTCACAAAACTTACTGACTCTAATAAAAGCAAGCAGCTGTAAAACAAGAGCTGAAATCCCCAAGGGAGAAAGGTTAATGTCTGCACCAGAAAAGCCTGTTCCCCAGGGCCAACATGATATGTGCGTCCTGTGCTGCTGGATGCAGGAGAGCCAGGAGGATGCACAGCAGCTGCTGCTGCTCCAGGGAGCCGTGGAGCAACAGGAGGCTGCCCTAGGTGTAGCTGCAGTCCTTAAAAGAGGTGCTATCTCTAAGTCCTTCTAAGCCACAGTTCCTGATACACCCACTGCTTTTGCAAAAGTAACTTTAGGTTGTCTCTGGCTTCTTTTAACACGTGTAAGAGAAAATAATACTGATTATTAAGTTTTGTATTGTGAGAGGGTGCAGAAGTCCCTGAGATCAAGTTAAAAGTGTGCTTTAAAAATAGCCCAAAGAACAGAGAGTGACACTAAAAATAATTTGTGAAACTAGTCATGTTCACTGATTTCTTATGCCAACTACTGCAAGTCACTCTGTGTCGGATCTAAAAAAAAACTCCAAACCAACCATAACAACAATAAAACCATCACCACCAACATCAACGGAAAAAGAAAAATGAAATCAACTGTGGATTCTAGGCTGGAGTGTACTTTTGGCACTCCAGTTGTGTAACTTACCCCCTTTTCCTTGCCCATTTTCATCAACTCTCCTATAAAATACAACCTTCTTCCTTCCCAGCAGTTCTGCAGGGACAACAGTCACTTTGAAATACTAAATGCATGGTGGTCTGATGCATGGAAGTATGAAAGATATGTGCAGTGGTTGTCATTATTCCTGTCTAAACACTATTACTACACTGGCTTAAAAGTCTGATTGCTGACATTTCAGTACTTTACAAACATAAAATACCTGCTATAGCTAACAGTACCTGCCTCAACACACAGGCCTTCCCTCAGTTATATTCCTGTACTCTAGAAGCAACATTATTTGCGCTCGTCAATAGTTGTTGCTCCTCCCTGTGTGTTCAGCCCTGATTTACTTGTGAAGAACATGTACATGTTTGCTGTATCCATTTGGGGTTTTGTTGTTTAGTTGAGTCTACTGTCGATGTAAGTCACTGAGTTTTAGTTACTCATGGCTTTTCAAAAATCTGTCATAGAGTCTTGGTTTAGAAAGACATACGTCTGCCAGGGAAAGCTGGAGCTTTCCGTGGAATAGAGAATGTAAACCCCCACCCTCCAAATTATTATAGTTTTGCAAATAGGGGCTTTCAGGCAAAGATATGGGAATAGGAATAACAGTTCTTTACTAGGAATATTAAAAATGCAAATACAGTAGTACAAATAAACACCAAGCAAACAAACAAAAATCCTAGGAACCCTGACAGAGCCAGAATACAACCTGACACCTTGTTGGTCAGGGTGTTGGAAGCAGTCCAAATAAATCCTCCTGGAGTAACAGATGGGGGTTTGTTGGAGTAGAAATGATCCTGTAGAAGGCTCCAGTGGTGGCAAGATGGGTCCAGTCTTCCTCTGGGAATTCAGTGGAAAACAGGCTGCTTTGGTGTTCTGAATTGCAGGTTTTATACAGGTAGGAATGCTTGGCTCCTCCCACTGGGTGGAGCATCTCATATTGTGATGATGTAACATTATCAGTCATGTGGTGCACCTTAATGACCCATTAACAGCAGATATCCCCTGGAGGGAGGATGGGCTGTGGAAAAGATAAGGAACATTGCTCCACCTGGTTTTAACAGCTGGCCCATAATCAGAAGGCACCCACCCCCTCCCCCCTGGAGTTATGAGGAATGGGTTATACAAGAGATAAAGAAAACGCCCCCCCAGTAAATAATAAATGGGAAATAGAATACACATTTTTGGTTACATATTGCAACCCAAGACATATACCTTTTAATAACAATAGTCACTGTTCATATTCATAACTGAAATTACACTGACTAAAGTAACCAAGTTTTTCTAAGCCTTTGTAATTCACCTTGCTTGCTAAGGCCGTAAGGTTCAGACTCATTGCTGTTCATAAGGTATGGAATTTGGCTATTATTTTATCCCAGTCTAGGAATATATTCCTTAAAATCATTTGGATAGTCTCATCCTCCTCTAGAAGTTAGCAATGCCTTGCAACAGAAATTTCCATATCCTTCTCTATACCATGGGGTACTTGTACTTTCATCTGTGCAAGATAAGAGAAGTTTGCCTTAGCCAATTAAATTAATTGATCACAAAGGTTTTAAGACAAAATACCAAAAGTTTGAAAGTTTGAAACAAAAATGATATTATACAAACCATTTTTTAGCAGTCAGCAAGGACTTAATGAGAACAAAATTTCATCCAACAAATCCTATTTCTTTATGGAAGGTTATAATGAGGTTAAAGGCTTGTGAATAAACAATAGAAGTGATAAATCTTGTCTTTATGTTTATATGACTGGATATAATACGTATGTCTGGGAGCAAAACTATAGAATCATACCAGAGAATTGCCCAGCCATTTACAAAAACACAGTTGTGAATTAAGTCCTTATCTTTGTCCAAATCAATATTTCCAGCAACTAGGATATTGAACTAGGAAGAAACCCAACTGAAATTCAGGGACTGAGGTAAAAGTACAAGTCAGTGCCAGTGGTGAAAACCAGGAACATTTGAAATTATCATGACAAAATGACTCCTTTTCTTTTTTTTTCTTGTTCAAGAAGTGGGCAATATCACCCACTGCTTTGGCAGCCAAATTTTTGGATACTACTGCTGTGGAAAATTATCTGGATGTCACAGTGAATCTGTAGCTAGGAGGAGTTAATCTGCTGCTGTTGCTAGAAAAGATAACACTCTACCAGATTATACAAACAGAACCATTAACCTACAGGGCTCATGCAGAACTCAATCCATTCCTGTCAGCATTTGGTAAACCTCAGATGAGCAGCTGTATCTGGTTTTGGGCATCCTGTAAGATGGGGGAGAAGCTGTAGGATGCCCAGGAGAGAGCAGTGAGAGTAGCCAGGGGTCTAGAAAGTATGCTCAGCAAGGAAAGACTGCATGAAATAGGACTGTTTAATTTAACAAAAGGGAAGCACAGTAAAAAAGGCAGCTGCAAAGAGGCAGAGAAAAAATTTTGTTTCTTGGTCCATGAGAGTCAGGGCAGGATGCAAAGAGCATAAATCCTGTGCTAGGTAGGTATAGTGTTTGAAAGTGGTTTCCTAATAGCTTGGCCTCTGCTGCAGGACATCCTAGAAAGAAAATTGCACAATTTTTTCCAAGCTGCAAAAAACCTCAAAATCATGTAGGTAGTTCATACTGCTGAAGAATGCTGAAGACCTTAGAGACCTTTCCAGGCAAGCTTGGTGAGGGGGGAGACATGTAAAGCTGTTCTAAGGGTGCTCGTGCTTTTCTTCTGGACCTGATGGAAATGTCCTATCCTCCAAATGGTGCCGCCTTGGATGTCCACTCCCCTTTGCCTCTCACTCTTTGTTGTCTCAAACCAGGTCTTGCAGGCTGGTTGCAATAGCAATCTCCCAATACCTAAATCAGGAATGCAAAATTATGTTAATAAACCAAAGACTTCAGTGCTTTATACTTCCAGTACTTTTATCCTTTCCTTTCTCTTTCTGTACCCCACTTAAAACATTTAATGTAAGTTTAAGTGCACTGGTTTCCATGGGGGTAAGCAGAGAAGTACATTAATACTATACTCTGAATCTTTACTGCCCTCTTGTCACACTCTGATAAGGCTGTGCTAAAACTACTGGTTTCATGGCTGCATGTAATAACCAGCAGAAGCAGCAGTTGCAGACTGTAGCCCCTGGCCTAATGACCCCATGCTTTAATTGAATTTATGATGCACCTACCATAGCAAATGTGAGGAGGAAGCAGAGAGTGAAACACAAGTTTCCATTATTTCTGCTACCTACAGTATTTATGTTGTTTCAAAAATTATTTTAAATTTTCACTTTATCTCACTGCCTTAAGAAAACAATTAATTTAAACCATGGAAATTGGTTTCTTTTAAGACACCTAATCAGATAATAAGCCAGTTTTCCCCCTAAAATCATCCCTGTCACTGATGTGATGCCAAGAAAAGCAGGCACCTTCACCCTTCAGCCAGGACCACCAGGTGCTGCTTCTATGAGAGATAAGCATAGGCCCATGGTGCTGGATTGAGCATAACAAAGACACCTGCTCCAGGTGCCCTCTAGTCCACTCTGCTCCCACCAGCTTACATAGTTGCCTAAAGAAAGCCAGATTTTAATTTATTTCTAATTATTTCTGCCTCATGAGGTGATGCAGTAGCTTGCAGCTGGGACATGGGCATGGGCTGGATGTTTATTACTCCAGTGGATGGATCACTGTGTAGAGTTTTCTGCTGTGAGGGGTACCATGGACAACTTAGGTGTCCCCACCAGCTACCAAAACCTGTACTGGACCAAGTTTTAGACACTGAAAATCCAGACACATGCAATTTATGCATAAAAACTATTGCTTCTGTTGAAGCTAGAGGTCTAATCTACTTCACTATGGGAAATAACATTCACCTTTCTGAAATCTACCAGGTAGCACAGGCTGGACATAAACTGCTGAAAAAGCTGCCTATTGCAGCATTTCCCTTGAGGAAGATATACAGGAGCAGATTTGTATCTGCAAACTGTTCCTAACACAAAACATGACAAGGCTAAGGACTGTTTCTCTAGGCTCAGGTGGTAACATCCAAGCTGCCTCAAGCTTTGTCAAGGCACACATAACCACCAGGATAATTATCTGTCCAAAAGCCAGTTTTGATTTCATGTTAGCATTAGGTCTGCCTTCAGAAGTGTAACACCTGTATTCTACACATTAAATCTAGCACATCATCTGCTTAACATCATCATCATCAGGAGGATGTACCTTTCATGTACCTTTAAAAATAATTTTAAATATAAAAGAAAAGTAAATTTCATGTACTTTTCATGTACCTTCATGTACCTATAAAAGGTAAAAATTCATTATGCATTGTACTGAATGTAGAAGTGAAAAACTGTTTTTGGGACTCCTCTTGCTTAATCCTAAGGACTGATACCATTGTAAGTTTATGGGGTCTGTCAGAACTAGCCAGTCAATAGATGTGAAAATGTGCACTCAAATGTACAACTGTACAATGAAATTAAGTAGAAGATATTCTTTATCCTAGTAAAGAAATAGAGTTAGTTTTTGCAAACTACCTCAAAGGAAAATTTGACATGAAGAATTACTTCTGTTTTCTGTATTACATGACAGCAATTTGTCAATTACTTCGCTTTTCCCCAGTTTGCAAATTTTGAAGTGCTTAGATTACTTTGTGAATTTTTCCTCATTTTCGAATGAACACAGCAGTTACTAAATGTCATTAAAGAAAGCTTTGTACACACTCACTTTCACAGGTGAAGCCAAGAATTTAGGAAGGTTTACAGTGGCAGCTTTCATGCAGGTAAGAGGACCACCATCAAACACTGTTTCTTAAAATGTAAACTTCATGAGTTCAGCTCTTTTGCTATTGGAGGTAAAAGGAAAGACCTAATGTAGCTGAAAAAAATTCTTCCACCAGACTACTTTTGTACAGCTATCAAATGCTTCTGCATCTGGGCACTGTAAGAGATGGGGAACTCAACTAAGTAGGCCTCAGATCTGATTTAGTACCTGCACATTAACATTAAACTAAACTTACTGGCTTCTACTGCAGTGTGAATGAATTGCTAAAAAAAAGCAATGTGTAATTATGAAGGGAATTCTCTAAATTCTCATATGGTTCATCTTCATGAATGCTTCAATAGCCTGAAGGTATCTTATCCCAACAGTCTGGAATAAAAAATAAGGTTATAAGAGAAACATTCCACCTGATGTTTCCTTTGTAATAGATAGTAATAATATATTGGAGTTTAGTACAATTCTTTGAATTAAATCTGAACTGACAAGACCTGCAAAAATATCTGATTGGTTTCTTTCACTGCAACTTAGATCACTTCATACACTGTTGTAGCCAACAGCTGTTTAGCACATCAACTTCAAATTTTCCCAGAAATTACACCCAAGTCACAGCAAAGGACAAAATGAATATTACTTCAATTTCTGCAATTAATAGATTATTTGCCTCGCTTTGTTCAATGCCAATGTGCTTACAGAGAATAGTGTAAAAATTGAAAGAGTCTGCAAGAGAGACATTTGAGGCAGAAAGTGAGCCAGGTATAGAGGAAATAGTTCTGTCTTGAATTTCTAACAGACTTTTCTTTAACTTCATCATGCTGCTTATCATAGGAATATAATTAGCCTGGAGTTTAAAGCTATCTCAGATTAAATGTGCATTTGTTCAGCAAGATGGCAAAGGCAAAGGTCAATTATAACTAGTGTAATTTATTGCAAAATAGGTTCTTGCTCCCTATTTGTGTTTGTGGGAGTGCTTTTATTCTAAGGCCACTGCCAAATTTGAGTCACTTGTGCAAATAATTCTGAGTCTGCTAAGAACTCATCAAGAACTGGAAAGCGGGAAATTTGTCCAGTCCTGCAATGGTCTATCTCACAATACTTGCCTCTGGGGAGCTTCTGAAGCAAGGCCATAACATATGGCGTGTCTGACAATTTATCAGATTGTGTCATTCACAGGGCCTGGCCTGCATATTTCAAAAAGCAATAAATTTCCCAGGGGGTGATTCACACCAAAGTAATTATTTTTTGCTTTTAACTGAGTGTCTGTGCTACACATTGCCTACATATGCTCACTCACACCTTCCCTACACCACTGTTAGTAATGGCAGTTTTAAGAGGATACTTCTCCAGCTGAGAAGCACATATCTGATGATACAGTTCCACTAGATTGAAGATCATGTTTGTAGTCTGCCAGGGACATAATTTGAAGTAAATGTAGCAACTTGGGGTTTTGCCCACAAACTTTAGGCAGTTTATCAACTGTCTTTCCTGTCTGAGTTCAGGGAAAGGCAAAGGCTTCTTTAAACTTCTACCACAGGTAAACATAAAGTGAAATTATTAGGACAGCTTCAGATCATCAGCACTGTAATTCTGCAGCACTGTGGTGATGTAGGAGAACATTTAGTGTGCAAGCACACAGTACCTTCTCAAAGCCACAAAATGAACAAAAGGAGGGGGGTGTTGTTTTGTTTTGTTTTGTTTTCCAGAATACTCAAATATTCAAGTCAGTACTTTTCTAATTATTAACTCACTGTTTTCAATCCAAATCTCAGCATCTCTTAAACTAACATTCCAAATAATTTGGAGACATTTTGCCAAAACCGAAGAACACCACAGTATCCAGACACTGTTGTATAAACATTCTCCTCCACCCACAAATCTGTCTATGCTGAACAAAACCAGAACAACCTGAACAAAACCAGAACAACCCTAACCTTAAAAGAGAAAACATAAAAGAAGTACTAATACCTACCCTAGAATTTTTATTTCTTATTTTATTTTGTTCTTCTTTCTGTATAGCAGGACTATTGCTCTTTGAATCACACACTTCTCTTGCAATTCAATTAATTATAATTATCTGAGTTGTTACTGCGCTCTTCTATGCAATGTACAAATGCATGGGCAGAAAGCAGCCAGCAAAGAACAAATCCAGTGGTCAGGTAGGGCAAGTATAGAAGTGCAGAGGAAAGGAGAGGTTTGTCTTCCACCAAATGTGCTAATGAGAGGGTAGGCAGAATAATGTTCCTTTGCCTTTGCTGGGACTATCCATGTGCATAAATGCATATATGCGTTCATGTTTTGACAGTCTGAGATTTTAAAAAGGAAATCAAAGAAGCTATGGAAGGGAGGGCAGAGGAGGTTTGAAAATCTCATTCATGCAAGTGAGTTTTTGCCTCTGAGCTTAAATATGGCTCAGTTCTGCACATCAACCACTTTGTTTTGTGGGCAGGCTGGAGTGGGAAACACACACCCACATGCACATGTGTACACACACACACTCATGGGGCTCTGTAGGGGCCAAATTTACATTACACAGTGAGACAGCAGAGACACTTCATACAGGCAAAATATGCTGAATAGCAAGACAAAAAGCAGGTTGAGGAAAACTTGCTGTGATTAAAGAGTGGTGGTGTCCTTAGTGGAGGAAGTCAAGAGTGGAGCAATTTCTCTCTTTTTTTTCCCCCCTTTCTTTTTCCCTTTCCCTATGTTCCTCACCTTCTAGGGCTGTGATAATTCTCGACACTTCCCTGTTTTCTCCTGTGTTTTTACCACATACAGGATTTTTACATCTGGTATATGTGTTTCTTATTCTTTGTTATGTCTGCTGACCAGCTGTGATTTGTGATTCCACCCCCAGCCTCCTGTTACTCCCTTGTGGCTATATCTTCACAGCCTCTACCATAATTTTCTGCCACCTTTTGAGGACCTCTAAGATGTCTCAAAAGGAGAGACCTCTAAGCTGTGTTATCAGAGACCTTATTTTGAACTCCAGAATTTGTGCAGTGCATGAATATTTGTGAGATTTAAAAGACAATTCTAGAGTGCCTAAATGTAAATATGGATGTGTAGCAGATACAGGGACACGTAAGTAGTACAGCCTTTCACTATCTTCAGCAGTTTCTATTGTGTCAGGAAGCATGCCTCCATCATATCAGTAGTCTTTAGCCAGATCTCTATGAGAAGTAGGACACAACCTACTTATGTAATAATAAATACTGGAAAACACAGAAAAAAATCCTCTGCTTCACCTTCAAACACTTTCTAAGAAATAGTTTAAGCATTTTCCAAATAAGGCAGCAGTTATGTAGGAAGTTATCCAGCATAGCAAACATATGAGAAAGCGATACCAAAAGTTCATTTCATTTGCCAGCCTCAAGAGTATGGTAATTATCTGCAAATTTTAGCTCCTCCTCTACCAGTACTCACTAACATGTCCTGAAATGGAAGCTAAGCAGAAGTCAGGGGGTTTGAATAATGGAGTTGGAAGAATTGCTTCAGCTTTTTGTCGCACTTCTAGTATGTTTTCCTAGCCACAGTGTTTTTTTTCCCAGATTTTTTCCAAATCTTCTAGAATTATGATGGGAAAATAAAAGTAGATGACTGCAAAAATATGTAGTTTGAGCACTAACAACTGCCCTTGTTCTCTTGATGTTCCAAAACAAAAGTATGCATGGCTCATTTCAAGTTTCATTTGTTTTCAGGTTTTCCTACAGTCAGGCAATGTGATTTTGAGGTGGCTGCATTCCAAGCACCCTCTAGCAAAGGAAGCCAATACTTCAGGGCATTCTGGTTGATCATATTTTTCCAAATCAAAAATACCACAGACAGTTATGTAAGCATATATATTTTAAAAACAGGAGAGTAAGTTTTGCTATGAAAAAGAAAGACTTTTTTCTCCATTTCTAAAAACAAACTAATCATAATATGCTTAAGATGGCCACAAGTGGTCAAAAGCACCTGGAATTTTTTGTTGTTTAATATCTCATTTGAAAATTAGGCATGTTTCCACATGAAATTCTCAATCAGTCCTCGACAAACAGTTATGAATATAGAAGACAGCTATTGGTTGCTTCTTATAGAGCAACTTGATTGTACTACAAACCTGCTGCACAGCTGACACATTTTTGAATTTGACAAAATATTAAACCAAAGAGGACAGGGGCTGAGTTCTGTAATGCTTCAAGTGTCCTGGTCACATTCCAGTGAAGGACTGGCTCACCTCTTCCATTTAAAATAATCAGGTCCACTGCAGACCCTTCTCTTGCAGAAAATCAGGTATTACAGCTCTGCTGCAGAAGTGTATGCCAGATAAAGGTACCGTCTATGGAAAAAGTGGCTTCAGATTGCTTTCCCTGTAAACACACCTTAGGTCAAAGAGAAAATAAAAGAGGGAAAAGTAATGTTGTTACTTGAAGCTTTGTTATCTCCCCAAGTAACTGGTAATCTAAAAAGTGCATCTAGGTCTGTTACATTTTCAATGTCTTTGCAGATGTGATTTTTCATGCTTTTGATCAGAGTGTCTGGTTGGAGCACAAGCTACAGATGCCCAGAACATCTGTGCAAATATCTTGCATATACATTATGCAACTCCTATCAGACAAACTATAATGATGTTGTAAGTGAAGGAAGACACAAAAACTAGAAAATAACCATTTTCTGTAGACTGTTCACTGCTGCAACTTGTTTTATGTACTTTTGCTCCAACAGCTCAAGGTTAACAAAACCAAACTCCACAAAATCATATTAAACACACAAAACATAGAAACTATCAGAAGTACCATCACTAGAAACAGTCACTTTATTTAATGTGTACAGGACAAACAATACAAAAAGCACCATCTCACTAACACACAGCCCACATTTGGTGTTGAGGAGGAAGGGCAGAAAATAAAGTTCATGTTCAAGGAATTTTCCAGTCAGTACAGGCAGCCTAAAAGACAACACACAAAATAGGAACAGACTTGAGTCTTACCCATCCTGCTGACTCCACATTTACTCAATGTTTTTGTTTTGGTAAAATGGCTAAAAGTAAACTTTACGTTTAGTAAACAGGCTTTTTAGTTCAAAGAGTTTTTTGTGCTCTGGTTTAAGCCAGACATAAATCAGAAGTGTTAAGTTAGAGTTATTAAGTTAGTGTTAATTATGACACTTACTGGCCATACGTTAAGATAACCTGTTACTTAACCTGAAATCTTAACCAGTTGAAAAGCATTCTCTACTATTATTAAAATATATTTTATACCATTGCAGAAAGTCAGATGTTTATACAGCAGTGTAGATGAGAAGGTGGTGAAGTTTATGTATAGTGTTAGTCACCCATTCTGGTTTTTAAAGTGTTTTTTAAACAGACAATTTCTGTTGCTATTGCAACAACTCTATGGAGTTTATGAAGGCAAATACACAATATTATGGCTGCAAGAAGCTTCCCCAATTTAGACAATTTTAAACATTTCAAGTTGTTTCCATAGCTGAGGGCTACATTCTTACTTGTGATACATGGTGTGAATAAGGCTGAAAGAACCTTTTCTATGCAGGAAAATAAGGCTTCTGGGAGGCATTATTCAAATCTCAAAATCTGCCTGAAGTCCTATTTAGGAAAAATACAGAAGATCAACTAAAATAAATATAGAAAGTGTTTTAAGGTCAGTTCTGTATCATTAAATTGTGCTGAAATAGAATTTATTATCTTCTTAAGTTTTTGGAAAAAACAAGAATGCAGCACCAGTTGTCAGGTAAACAATAAAAATCTGCTTTTCATGTCAATACAATCTTGCAAAATGTTAAGTGTTATCTGAGTACTATCTTGCTTAGAATGCACTGGAGGGTGAAGAGAATATTTCTGCTTACTAACAAGTTAATGTTTGAACTGTTTATTCAGTAACTACTGCTGATAAATGTGGGCCAAATGAAGGCTGATTTCTTTCTGATCTGATACTAGGAAGAAATATCCCCAGTTGTAACCCTGAGGTATTGCTTAAGTTGGAGGAAAGCTTTTGCCCCACTTTTGTGTTTTCTATAAATTAGTATTTTGCAATCTGTGCTTTTTTGTTTAGTTTTTGGTGGGTTTTTGTTTGTTTGTTTGTTTTATTTGTTTGGGGTTGTTTGGTTTTGGTTTGTTTTACTTTAGTATTTGTAGTTACATATATTCTTCTTTCTGAGAACTACAAGGCCTCTAGGACTTCAGCTTCTGTAAGTCATCTCCAAAACAGACATTGTAAAGCCTTTAACAAACAACGCAATTCAAGGAACTGGGGTCACACTCCCTTCAAGTCAGTGGTAAGATCAGGAAGGGCAATCCACAAAGCTAATTTGCCTGACAGGGACATATCAAGAGCTGTGCAAGCAGACACACTGCAGTGAGTTTAGTCTGCCTAAACTGGAAGTGTAAGCGCTAAAGCCTCAGAAGAAAACCTGTCACTTCAAAAGACACCTGAAAATTCATGTGTTTTAGTTCCTTGATGACTAAACCTATTCTCTTATGCTTCTCTTTGGCATCCTTTAACCTGTATATAGACTTGGAAAGTACTCAGCTGCTGGGTCAATTAAAGGATAAGACATTGCTCCAAATGATGAGATACAATCTGTAGGACCTAAGATCTCAGTTCCCAGCAAGAATCCTCACCCATCTACACAGTTAAACCTCCCTTCCTTCTCTCCTCTCCCACAGGCTAATACTCCCATAGAAAGGGCAAGTAGAAAGTGAGAGCTGCCAAGTTCTAGTGATAGAAAAAATTTAGCAGGGCTAGGGGTTCCTGAGACCTCCCAGAACTGTTTGGACTTTCTGTATTGGACAAGAGCAGCCCAAAGAGCAGCATAGATCGACCTGAAGAAGTTCAAGAAAGCAAGCCTGGTTTGACAGCAACACAGTCTCTGCAGCATAGTTACAGCACAATGGCACTGACTGGTACTGAGCACCTTCTGAGCCAAACAAAATTATCCCAAATAAACAGCTTTTTTGCAACCAGAGTGTTTGTGGTTCCTCTTGTGTAGTGCCACTGGAGAAGGGAGAAGACAGGAAGGGGCCAATGCTGAAAATCTTTGTATTTTAACTTATCCCCAAAAGAGATGTTTTGCAGTGGGGAAGCTTTGTAATAGCAATCAGCTTCTGGCAGCTTTACTACAGGAGCAATGGTGGCATCTGCACTGTCCTGTTGCACTGTCCAACATGTCCAGCCTGTGCTGTCTAAGGACACTCCATATGTAGTCAGTGTGGATAGGGCTGGCCCTATCTGCACCCAGCGTCAAGATCTTCACTGAGCACTTAGACAGGATGTCCTCTGACTGGCACCCAGTAGCAGACAGATGTGTGTAGCTGTCACTTGCTGAGCCAAGCAACAAATATTAGCTAAGCCAAACACCACGCAAAAGAGACAAAAGAACTTGAACAGCAAGGCCTCAGGTGCAGAAGGCAGGGTCCTACAAATGGAAGAGTGTCATTCTCCTTTGTATACTCGTGAATTTCATTATAATTATGGAACTCAAAAGCTTATTCACCCATGTGAGATGTCCCAGAACTGTAAATAAAAGATGAGGTTAGATCTGGAATCCCATGTCAGTAGGCTGCAACATGTAATTAACTCTTGGAGCAAGGCTCCTTAGCTCAAGATCAGACCAAGGCTGACAGGGTTATGAACTTTCAGGGACATAATTCTTTGGCAGCATCTAACAGCTTTTTGCAATGCTTTATTCTTTGTCCACTAGACATGTCCTAACTCAAAAATGGCAGAGCAGATAGAAAAACCCTATAACAGTCAGTTTCAGGAGGTCAGCCAAGTGTTACCTATTTAGTTTCCGTAAGACAAGAAAAAAGGACCTTCCACTGATGATACAGAAGTAAACAATTTAGAATCAGGAGGAGAAATTTAATTACATGCCGAACCAAATAATAATCAGAGTACCTTCTATCTCTATTAGAAAAACAAGGAAAAGACTTAATAAATGAGATGTTATTTGCTGTTAAATTAACTAGAATTAGAGTTAATACAGAATAGATATATGATCCATGTCAGAATTCATGACTGCAAGGATTGTGCTGGGAACAATTTTTTCCTCTTGGCATAAACTGTATAATTGGATTTGTGGAGGTCCTACATGTGTTCTTGAAGCTCATAATGTGATCAAAGTCAGTGCTTAGCATTGCAAGGTTTGTGCTTTTCTGTACCTGTTTTCTACTAATTAGGACATTAAACTTGTGGGTGAAGACAAGGGAGAAATGTTACAAGGCTGCACAAAGGAAATTTATGATATAATTTCTGCCTTTATCATAAAAATGGAGAATACATCACATTACAGTACTATGAAGCAAGGGCAGAATATTTGACTAGATAAGATGAAATAATTTTTTCATCAT
Organism: Hylia prasina; assembly: GCA_013397195.1. Lineage (NCBI taxonomy): Eukaryota > Metazoa > Chordata > Aves > Passeriformes > Sylviidae > Hylia > Hylia prasina. The sequence goes on along the minus strand of VYXD01004140.1, from coordinate 168,183 downwards.
GTGTGAGTGGTTACACACTACAACAGCTAATCAATCTCTGCACTATTTTTTTCAGAAAAGGCACTGGATAATCCTTTTCTGCAGTAAGTAGATTAGAGAGAAGACTAACATACATTATGTATTCAAGACATGATCTGATGGGTTTCTGGCTAACATTTGCATTGCTGTTATAATTGCCTTCTTATTTGCCACCTTGACATCCCTGTTGGATAAATCCTGACTTAGAACAGCTCTCAGTCAAACCTAAGTCTTTGGAGGGACGAAAAGGAAAAATCAAAGCTTTGACTCCTGGAAGTATCTCCTACATCTATTATACATGAGAAACTATTTGAACACATTGCCATCATGCCACCTGCAGACCTGTAGGACCAGTACAGATGTTTACGGTGTCTTTACGGCAATGGTCAGTTTACAGTGGTATGCCTGCATTCTTGCTGGCATTGTTAGAAGCATTTCATTATATAAGGCATTACACTGTTTCTACCAAGGGAAATTAAGAAAAAAATCTGATATAGGAACATGCAAGGAAGAAAGCCAAGTTACAGTGAGACAGTTCAAAGTGTTGCTCATATACAACATGCTAGAAAAACTCTTTCACTCATCTATAGAACAGTCTCATTAAGAAGACCTAGAATAGCAGAGGAAAAAGAGTGTGATTGGGACCAAAATTCTCAGCTGCTCCAATGCCATTTCTGATTGTGACTCCTGAAAGTAAGATGTGTGAATAACTAGTGTTGGTATTTAATATAATGTTTGCATTTTGCCATGCCTCAAATATTCATTACCAAACATCTGGTTGCAAAGGTGTTGACAGCTCTGAGAATCCAAGGCCCATTCCAGAACTAAAAACCTCCTCTAAAAAGGACTAGAGGTGCCATGGTCTCAGCTACTGTATAGCACACTCTAACCAACAAACTTTCCTTTGAAGGGGAGTCTCCATTCTTTCTGGGCTGGCACTGGCAGAGCTCAGCCTACTCAGTTGTGCAAAGTGATCACAGGCTCCTTTTGCCTATTAATAGAGAGCAGTCTTTGGAGCACAGAGAGAAAAAAAGAGGATCCCTCTCATCTGAACTCTTACTGAAATGTCATAATCACAAAGGCAGATTGAATATTCATTCAGCTTATTTTTTTTCCTGTTTTTTTCAACTTTTGCTCCAAAGGAGTTGAACAGCACAAAATGCTCACTGAAGAATCCCACAGCCTAGAAGTTTAGTCAGTCTTATGGTGATAAGGATGACAAACCCATTCATGCAGAAAATAGCAAAAGGATGTGCTATCACTCCCACTTTAGTTAGCCTGTGTCCTGAGTAGATGTGGGAGGACCTTTGTCTGGATTTCTGTACCGTCAATGAAAGAGACAATCATTTTGTGTTACAGTTCCAGTCCCTTGAAAAATATCAATGTAGAAGGAGGGTTCTACATTGGGTGGATCTGATACTCACTGTCACCATGTTGCAGAGCTCCCATCCACCTGGCGTTGCTTGTCCCCAAGTTCCCCAGGACACAATTTCCTTGGAGATCAGGGCTTCAGCAGAAGCAATCATGTTGTCTGCGTGCCTGCCTTCCTCCCCTAGGGCTCTAGTTCTATTGCTGTAATGGTGATCTCATTTTCTTCCTATCAGGAATTTTAATGCTAATCTCCCTACCTCCTCTAGTCTCTGGCTTTTTTATTCTGTTGAATACAGGAAACTTCATCTCTAACCCATGAATAGTTTTAGTCTTTTGATTTCCTGTTTATCTCTCCATTCAATCCAGAACATTCTGTCTACTTTCAGTATTTTCCCCTTTACACCAGTTAATAAGTAAATGATCCTTTTAAAATTTATTTAAGATATCCATATAAGGAACCACTAAATTTAGTTAAGAGATCCACCATCAGCTTGCATAATGATTTGCAAAAACATTTGAAAGTAGTAAGAATAGATAAAAGTTTTTGTTATACTACAGTATAACAAAACAGGAATCAAAATAGCCATAAATCCTGCCAGCATTTTCAGTGCTGCAGTTATCATGACATTACCATACTGAGAATCAACCTGGCAGTGGGGATCTTGGAAGTGACACTGGGGTCATGCATATGTTTGTGTACACACATGCACTGCATTGAATATGCCCATGGTCTAGGCAGAAGTGTAAAAACGCAGAGAATAGGAAATGTTTTGCCAGCTCTAACCTACTTAAAGCCTGTATCACCAGCATTGCCAGTGCTGAGGGCTTTGGCCTGGGCTGGCTATCCTTGCCCTTTGCAAGCTTCACACACCCAATCCTAACTGATAATTATCTCTTACTGGCATCAACAAACCTGGACTTCTGCTATTTTGGTAGAGCTCCATATGCTGCAGTCACACCTGACTGCCATGCAGACATTCTGTAGGCACCAAAGAGACTTTAAATCAGGCTTGTGTACTATTGCCACCACATGTGAGCTTCATATGCTGTTTTCCAGTACCTTGTTATATCTTCGTGCTCATGGCAAACAAATCCTTCCATTATGGTGAAAAAGCAATGTAGGAAACTAGAAGAATAACCAGATGAAATGCTGGGATGATACTACTATTTCAAAGCAGTAGTTAATTTGGCTGTTGAAGAATACAAATTTGATAGGTAAAGAGTATATTGGGATTAGAAGTACCACATCTTTGCTTTTCTCCCCAAAATTCCCTGCCGTGATTCCCTTCAAGAATGAAAGCTACATAGATAGCAATTAGCAAACTTATTTTTGTTTTTCAATGGAACAAGTTTTTCTGGGGTAGTTTTTTGTTTGTTTTGGGTTTTTGTCCAGCTGAATAATAATATTTTTCTGGATTTTGCAACTCTTCTTTAGCATAGCCACGGGAACCCAATTAAGTTCATAAATCTTTACTACAGACTACAAGACTCATTATGCACAGTTCAAGCCTGTGTATGTTCGCACCAAACTGCTTTACAAAGAAATACACACATTCAGTCTCATTTATGCTACCTTTAAATGTGAGGATGAGAGTGAAAACTAAGCATTTGGTAAAAAGGGAGCCACATTTGTACTGTATGGAAGAAGTGAAATAGTATCCTTTTTTGAAGATATGACATACACACACACACAGAGCCATTACCAAATGTCTACAAAATACCAAGACTTGCTATTCTTCTTACAAAACTGCATGAAAAAAGAAATTAATTAGAATTTTGTGACTTCCTGCCCTTTCTCGGGCAGTGTTTTAAGACAAGACCAACCTTCTCTGATAGTATGTAGAAAACAAATTAGTCATGTGTTATTTCCAGTTAGGCATACTCAGGATATAAGGGGACTCAAATCACCCACAGTCAAAATCAGGCATGAGAAAAATTACTCAATGAATGTTAGTGCTTTTTAAAGCCATTAGGTAGCATAAGATGAGCCAAATGTTTTCTAAACTACAGTGAGGACCTCTTCACTTTGGAGGAGTTCAATCTAGAAAATAGCAAACACTTAGGCTAGGAAGAAACATCATAAAGGATATAGAAATGTAATTACTGCTGTTTGTCAGAGTCACAATCACATGTGAAAAAAACCCAAACCTCTCAAAAGAATGGGAACATAAATAAATAAAAGGTAGAGAAAGAAGGGTAAGGTTTCTAGTGGTCTTAACCACATTTCTGGGAAAATGCATTAAAGATTTTATATCTTAGCAAGTAATTGAGTAGGCAAGTAAATTGATTATTACCTGGAAAAGGTTCAGGTCAATAAACAAGTGGACTAGGGAGAAGAAGACAGAGAAGCAGAAAATGTTCTGAAGAGCATGTGTTTACCATCCTTGAATAATTCAGAATAACCATTTCACATGCTATCTGTTTAATTAATTATCCAGCCTATTAAAGCTATTGCAGTAAATTGGATGCTATCCAATTGCTTTGAAAATTGCTCTTACCATGAAAATTTTCTTTTTTTCTTTTCAAGTTGAGATCCCTCCTGGTGCAGCTTGTACTCATTGTCCCTTGTCCTGTCCTTGTGAAGAGACAAGCTCTGTCCTCTTTGTAGCTAGCCTTTAAATATTGAAAAACTATAGCGACATGGCCCCTAAACCTTCTCTTCTCTAGGGTGAAAAGACTGAACTCCTTCAGTTGTTCTTCACAGTGCAGGTTCTCTATCCCTTTCATCATCTGGGAACTTTCTGCTATTATCCAGAGAAAGCTGTTGTTGAAGTAACTTTGAAGCAAGTACACCTTCAAGATGAGTGAATCTTCAGGACTTAATGAAAACAAAACCAATACATTAACATGTTATGTAAATGTGATTGTCCAGCTATGCCCTGCACTGGTACAGCCACCTTAGATATTGTGTGCAGTTTGAGGCACCACAACACAAGAAAAGTATTAAACTATTAGAGAGTGTCCAGAGGAGGCCAGTGGTGAAGGGCCTTGAGGGGAAGCCATGTGAGAAACAGCTGAGGGATGTTGAACTGTTCAGCCTGGAGGAGATTGAGGGGACACCTCATTGGGGGGTGCAACTTCCTTGTGAAGGGAAGAGAAGGGGCAGACATCGGTCTCTTGGGTGACCAGTGAAAGGACTGGAGGGAATGGCCTGAATTTGTGTCAGGGGAGCTTTAGCTTGGATATCAGGAAAATGTTCTTTCTCCTGAGGGTGTTTGAGCACTAAACAAGCTCCCTGAGGCATCTGTCAAAGCACTAAGCCTGACAGAGCTCAAGAAGCTTCTGGACAATACTCTGATGTGTGTGTGACTTTTGGGAATGGTGCTGTGCAGGGCTGGGAGTTGGACCCAACAATCCTTGTGGGTCCCTTCAGCTTAATCTGTGATGCTGTGATTCTGTAATTTGCATTCACAGTAATAAGAAATTCTTTACTGTATTTACAGTGTGTCCATGGATACCCTGTGTATATAGATCCAGTGATTTGTGCAAGTCAACAACTGTTATTTGTAAACTCCAAAGATGAAGGGGTGTTTTGGTTCAATCTCAGCCAGCAACTAAATAATGCATAGCTGCTGGCTCATTCTCACCCCTGGCAAGACTGGGAGGAGAATCACAAAAAACACATGGCCTGAGATAAGAACAGATAAATAGCTGAAATAAAGAAAATCAATAGTAATAAATAGTAGTGAGAGGCGAGAACGAGAACTAAAACACAAGGGAGACAAGTGATGCACAAGAATTGCTCACCACACACTGACTGATGCTCAGGCTGCCCAGGCAGCAATTGTTCCCTGCCAGCCAACTCCCCCAGTTTACATACTGGGCGTGACATTCTGTGGTATGGAATATCCCTTCGGCCACACTGGGTTACCTGTCCCAATGCTCCTTCCCAGTTTCTTGCCACAGCTTCTTACTGGCAGAGCAAGAGGCACTGCAAAGTTTTTGATTTAAGATAAGCACTGCTCAGCAACAACAAAAACATCAGTGTCTTATCAGTATTATTCCCACACTGAATCCAAAACATAGCACTAACAGCTGCTGGGAAGAAAATTCTCTCTACTCCAAACGAAACTAAGACAGCAGGCACCCCTTATTCCATATAATTTCTGTAATGCCAGGCCCCACTTCCCAAAACCCCATCACTTTCCTCTCTTTTGGTATATATACACACAGATAACATTCCCTTAAATTATGGACCATCCCTATGAAAGCCCATTGAGTTCACTGAGTGCATAACCCTGGGTTCCATCTGTCAGAACCAGTTTTCAGGCAGGAAAGAAGGTGTGTAGTGTTGGACTGTTGCATGTGGAAAGCAGTTCTGAATCCATCACTGCTGTGCTCATGGTTCCATCAAAGTTCATTCTTCATTAATGTGTGATCAAAAGGGAGTCAGGGTCACAGCCCCAAATCCAGCACAGCACAGACAAGGGAAAGCAAACTGTGGCCTGCACTCTGCCTTCAGAAGGATTGACAAAAATGCTTCAGCGATACCCACAGTGGTACCACTGGGCTGCCTCTTACTCCAATTCATACCAAAGTTCCAGTACGTCCAGTACAGCAGGACTCAGTAATGGTGTGACTTCATCCAGGCAGTAGCCTATTGCTAGTCTCCATTCTTCCTCAAATCTTCCCACTGGCTATATGGGACTGGTAAAGGATGTCCTGCTGATCCCTTCCTGTTTCCCCAGGTGATAAATCACCTAGTAGATGGGTATCATGGAATCTTCCACATCGGTTGTACAAGTGATTTGCAACTGTTTCTCTTTGACCTTCAGCAGCTCAACAACAGAAAGGTCCTCTGAGAGACCAGGCAAAGTAGACAGCTGCTTCATTTCCTCTGCCTCCAAGGCAGAGCTGAAAGCCCACTGTGTTTGGGTCTTTGAAAAAGCTTCTTCACAAGGGTAACTTGTTATATTCTGACCAACCTCTTCCACATGAGGTGGAGGGAGGTGTAGCAGAGCATGTACACTTCCGACAAAACATCATTTTTTTTGTAAAAAGTGTGAATTCTTCTAGAATTAAGCTGGAGGACAGGAATGGATGTCCTGAATAACCAGAAACAAAAACATTAAAAAACTCCCAAACACTAAATTCCAGACAATCTGTGTGTGAAGTAGTAACAAAAATTTCAAAAAGGGGAAAGTGGTCACTGATTAGGGAAGAATGTGGTTTTAGAGTGATTCATAAGGAAAATGTATAGGTAAGTGATGCACAGAAACACCTAATAGAAACATTAGTGTATTGGCAAGTTTACGAATGAAAAACCATACTCTGCACTAATTGCAGAGAATTAAAATACACTGGAGAGTTTTTCACTGCTTGAAGTGAGTGCTCAATTCATCCTTCTTCTCCACTTTTTTGCCTTCCATGATCTTTTATTATCATATCAATTTATAATGATAACTGCAAATCAGTCTCCCCACATCCCCCTTGCAAAGGACTCTTGGTCTCCTTCCCCAGAGGCAGTATTGCTGCTTCGTCCACTAAGGCACTACAGAGTATATTTGTGTGAATTTGTGGGAGGTCTTGCATCAATAGCAGCAATTCCCCCATCTTTAAATGAGGGCTGACAACACAAAGAAATGCACAGAACTGCATGGCAAGTTTTACACTGTAGGAAATAGAAGCTCAAAAGCTGCACTACCTTTTGGAACCGAAAAAGTGGCATGCCATAAAGAAGCTGAGCGGATCATTAACATTTTTAGAGAAGAATGCCTACTCTTGAGTTTTGAAGGATGCACCACTTTAGTATTACTCAGACTGGTGTCAATATTGTCCAAGGTGATGGATTACACAATGCTCCATGACCACAGCAAGAACTCCTGTCACAACAGAATTATTTAATCTTCAGAGTAAAAGCTAAATGAATAGTCAAGGTTAAACTAAGACATCATATTTAACACCAAGCATAATGCTACTGGTTGTCATTATCTTGGGCAGTAGAGAAAAAAAGTAGACCAAAAATTCCCCAGGAATTTACTGAAATGGCTGCAGTATGACTGAGCAAAAAGATTTCAATGGACAGCAGTGAAACTCACTAAGCACCGTTTTTTCCTGTTCTTACTCAAACCCACACAAAATCATTGAGAAATAATGAAATATCATTTACCCTATGCCAGCACAAACAACTCCTCCATGTTAGGCAAAGAAAGCACCATCTGTCATCTTTTCTCTTCAAGTTATAGAATAAAGAACCGACAAAAACATTTTGGGGCATAATTTCAGGAGGAACTTTACCACTGTCTATGACTTGTAGTGGTGCGGATAGGTGGTGAGTTGCCGCTACCTTCCCAAAAGTGTCTCCACAGGGAGGCATTTGGACTGGCACACAAACAGTCACACAGTCCAAGCACATGCACACCACGGATAGCTCGACGAACCAGAGACAGGAAGGGTCTTCTGTATGGAGACCTGATGGGGTTTATTGAGGCCACACGCCAAAGGGGTCCAGGGACAAAAGATGAGAAAAAAGGAGGGTCCTGGCTTAAGTATGGAGCAGAGCATCAGGGACCAATGATCTGAGAACCCCAGGGTGGTACATATGTGGGGCAAAGGGTAGGAACCAATGGGAAAACAGGGAAAGGAGAATTCTGGGGAACGTACATACATAGCCAACAGGGGCTGAACAGCTTGTATCAACTGAACAAGCCAATGGAATAACAAAACCTAGGAGATATTAGCATGGTTCTGTAAAGCATTATGGAGGAAGCCTTTTTCCTCACCCTATGCTGTGGGATAATCCTGGAGCTTACGGCATGCCCTTCCAGGGTATGACTACCGACCTCTCCCTGGTAGGCTTATGGGCCTCCACAATGAATAACCAATGGCACAGAATTAATACCTCTAGTTCTGGAAAGGGTCTCTGAGCAGCTCCTGGCTGAATGAAGTCAACGAGCAAACCTCACTCTGTAAATCAGCAGTCAAAGTCTAGCAAGATCTAATATGCACAGATGTGTTTCACCTAACGTACAAATGCTAAGACACCAGAAACATGTGGCAAGAGATGTGACCCATTTATCTAGCAGATGTAATCTAAATAAATTCCTTTTTTTTTTTCACCTCCACGAGTTAGAAGCATTAGTCCATGCAGAAGTACTGGCATATTTTATGTAGGTCTGACTGAGAGGACACAGAACTGCAAAAGGCTAAGAGAAAAGCAAAGAACATGGCTCAGGTGTCTATCATTCCTTCTGCATAACAAATATTTATGTGAAGACTTTTCAGTGAAGATTCTTAAATGAGGAGTCTTTAGTCTGAAAAAAGAGAAACAACTGAATCAGGTCTGTAACAGATGTCAATAAACCCCAAGTATACAGAGAGACTGAATGGGGATTAACTGATCACTGTGTTCCAGCACCAGAGCTGGGGAGGGCATCACATAAAAGTAACAGAAGGCAGATAAAAAACAAGCAAAAGGAGGCAGTTTTCCTTGCAGCATATGGCAAATTTTTGGATAGTATTATTTTACCAAGGTTTGAAAAGTGAGTAGGCAAATTCATAGGAGAAAAATCCATTAATCCAATCATTAATTTAATCAAATCCTATAAAAATATCTATCTGCAAATAATCAAAAGTTGAGAGAGTGTATGGGTGAATATTAATTTGTGATTAACTTGTTACATTCTTCTACAGGTAGCTGCCCTTGGCACTACAAGAGACATTCTTATGTTCTTTGCAGTGTATTATGAAACCCTGAAAATCATTATGGGTGTTTTAAATGCTATTACAAATGTTCTACAGAAGCAGACTATCCTGCTTTAGCAATTTAAGGAACATTATGCCATAAATGGCACAATTTCTTTACGGCATGAGTTATCTACTTCGATTTACTTTCTCCTGAAGATAATAGGAATTCATGCAGGAGGTGAAATAACATTCTATATTTGTAGTCTCCTCTTCTGGTTGCTTAGACTATTTCAAAAAGAATGCAATCATTCTTAAACTTCAACATGGTTCTATACATGTGATTAGATCTAAGGAAAAGCTCCATACGGATATTGCATTTTTTCATGACTTTCAATCTTGAGCTGAAATCAGAGTCTCAAATATTCTGGATCTTGTCCAACAGTAACTTCTACCTCCTGAAAAAAACCCACCAAAATACAGAAGTTCAAAAGTATTGTGGGAGATCAGTGAGTAAGCAATGGTACTTTTTCTTCCATTAAGCAGCACCAGGAAAAAAACCCAATAAATGGAACCACAATCAACCTAAAGCCAAAAGAAAAAAAAAAGAAAAAAAAATATAAAAAAGCAGAAAAAAAAGTGAGAAATAAAATGAGGATAAAAGAAATAACTGAAGAAAAAGGTAATGGCAGTATAGGAAAAAAAAGATAGTTAAAAATTCACTTATCAACCCTAGATATTTCCCGTTAAAATGAATGATAAAATTTCATCTACTAGCCTGTGTGAAGTGTGAATTTCATTCTTGAAAGGCTAAATAATGTGGGCTAGTAAACTCAATTTGTTGGGTGCCTTTTAATGCTAAAACCCTTTCCATTTCTCTGTAACCACCTTAAACTGCCACCTATCATATTGCCAGACACTTTCTGCAGAAATCAAGAGCTTCAAAATTTCTCTACTTTGACATGGCTTGAGCTGTCTTTAAATGACACATAAAATCAATGCAGAGATGACCAAGAACTCAGAGCACAGAAATGCAAGACATGTTGCACAGGTAATCATAGCCTGCCAGACGGTGGGCACAGACACACAGCGCACTCACACAAACACAGCACAAGCAGCATCATCCTGCTCCCTCATGTGGCTGAGCAGGACACTGAGGATGTGGATCCAACAGCTGTCCCTGGATCCCAGCCTCCCCAGTTGCTGGCACTGAATGCCGAGGCACCTGAGGTACAGGACTTTTCAGACAGAGACAACAGTGAGACGGCCATTTTGTGGTCTCACACAGACACGGCATCTGCCTTTGCCCCAGACCCTGCTATCTCTCCAGCAGCTGGGACATCTCTGGGCCCCCAGGAGAGAGCTCCTCCCTACACCTGGGGAAGACAGAGAGTTAGAAATTAATATGATAAGAAGATAGGTCAGACTCCACTAATTGGGCACATGGCAAAGGCAGACAAGTATACTTATTTAAAAACAACCAGCCCTTTGTTTTCTTATCCCTGTTTTCCTCCACTTGTTTCTCCCCAAGTCATCTAAATTCTTGTCCTTTCCCATCTTTGGTTTTTCCCTAAACAGCCCATTACAAATCCTCTGCAATCCTAAAATGCTCTTCCCCTAACACATCGTATGCCTCTAGGCAGGAAACTCAGTTCAAAAGCTGCTCCAGCCTTGATTTTTTTATTATAATTGGTGTCACAGCTGGGCCATGGGATGGTGGGTCCCCTGGGAGAGTCCTGGGAAGATCCTGGACAGGGCATAGTTCCCACTTGGCTTTGTACTCCTGTGCTCTTCTGGCTGTGTTGAGGTGGGCTCTGATGGGCTGGTTGTCCCTTGGGAGCAGCCAGGGCAGGGTGTTCNCAAAAGAAAAAAAAAAGAAAAAAAAATATAAAAAAGCAGAAAAAAAAGTGAGAAATAAAATGAGGATAAAAGAAATAACTGAAGAAAAAGGTAATGGCAGTATAGGAAAAAAAAGATAGTTAAAAATTCACTTATCAACCCTAGATATTTCCCNAGGCCCTTCCATGAGCCAGTGGCTTCCTGTGCTCCACTGTGGGGGAGGTGAGTGAGGGAGCATTTTAAGATCACAGACACGGCTATGGAATCCATAGATCCCTTTGAGCCCCTTTGTGTCTGGGACCTGTCCCAGGTTCTCAAAATACAACTGAGATTATGTAACCACAACTGTCCTGCATATCTGGAGAAGGTGTCAGCATGAACTTAACTCAGAGCTACTTGCCTTGTTCACCTCCCTGAGATGCCTATTTTAGTCAGCTGCCAAATAATGTAGCTGGAAATAGGGAATGAGAGGCTGGAGAGCAGCACCACAGGGAGGGACCTGGTGGTCCTGGTCAGTGGCAAGTTAGATCTGAGTCAACCACCCTGGAAGCCAAGAGCACCACCCTGTCCTGGGGGACACCAGGCACAGGATCACCAGCTGGGCAAGGGAGGAGATTGTCCTGCTCTGCTCTGGGCTGGGGTGGCCTCACCTCAAGGGCTGGGGGGCAGTTTGGGACACCACAATATAACAAAGACATTGAGCTATCAGTGTCCAAAGGAGGCCATGAAGATGGTGAAGGGCTTCAAGAAGAAGCCGTATGAGGAGTGGCTGAGGGCACTTGGTCTGTTCAACCTGCTGAAAAGAAGACTGAGAGGAGACCTCACTGGAGTCTGCACCTTTCTCCTGATGAGAAATGGACGGGCAGGCACTGATCTCTTCTCTGTGGTGCCCAGTGGCTCAGAAAAAGGCATCAACAGGACCCAAGGGAATAGCCTGAAGTTGTGTCAGGGGTATCAGGAAAAGGGTCTTCCCCCACTTCAGGGGGAAGATTATATGTTAAAATGAAAATGTCTCAAATTGTTTGGATTATCTTCTGACCTGTTGCTTAAAAATATGGTTTACTAACGTTAAATTTAAAAGCACTAGAAAAACCACACATGCCTTGGCGGTGACACGTGCCCAGAGAGAGTGAGCACCCCTGGATCGGCGGGAGAAGGAGGTCAGAGAGGCTCTGTCGCTACGATTACTTCCTCGAGCAACCCCCTTCGAGCACCCCTCGAGGCGGCGGGGAGGGAAGGCTCTGTCGCTAGGATGAACGCCTCCAGACCACCCAATGATTCCTCCGGATGATCGGACTGTGGGAGGGGCCAAGCTGTATATAAGGAATTACGACGTGCACCGCAGCGCCCAGCCCCTAGCCTGGAGCCCTAAGTACTACCTCAGCTCGCTGCTGCCCCGCCGCTGCTGCCGCTGCCCCACCGGCGTCCTGCTCGCTTGCCGTCCCGCTGCCGCCCGCCCGTTCGCTGCTGCTGCTGCCCGGCCGCTGCCCCGCCGCTGCCCTGCCTCGATGTGCGATGATCCTGATGCTGGCTCTCTCCACTCGGCACATGCTTCGATTCTTTAAGTAAACACAGATCTTCCATGCAGACAAACTGTGGGATGAAGGGAAGAACGGAAGGGGAAAGAGAAGGAACCGGAGGCTGTCCCGATCCAGAAGACACAGAGAGAAGATGTGTGAAAATCAAAAAAGTAATACAGGACAGTTATAATGTTTTCGGTGCTTATCATACTTTGTTAAAATAAAGAAAGAAATATGTAAATTCTGTATCCATTAGTAACAGTTTCCAGAATTCCAAACTGTTTCCCTAGAAAACAGAATTCAGTCACATTTCTGCGCAGGCTTTTGGCATAGTCTTGATTAATGTTAACCTAAATAACAAAAGCTAATATTCTCCAGGTACAGATAACATTTGTAAAAGTTTTCGAACACTAAGTGCCCAGTTATACGTTTCAACAAATAAAACTTCTTGTGTTGTTTCCTAGGAAAGTTGTTTGGTTTGTTTTACATTGTTAGAATTGGTATTGTTTTGCTGCTTTTCACTTGAAATAAACTCATGAAAGGTATTACTATGTCATATCTTTGCCGTCACTTCACAGATGTAGTCATAGAAAATTTAAACCTTATCACCTTAAACTCTTTAACACCACTCAAAAACTTTGTCAGCCACTACTGGGTGCATACATGTCCTATGTTACCCCAAAAATAAATGACAATAAGTAATAAATATTTTCCCAGTAAAATAAATGAATTTATTTTATTTAAAATAATTACACCTCTGGCTTGTATTTAAGAAAATTTTATAGACATTTTTAAAATTCTCAGATATTGCAAGATGAAGTCACTAAGCTATATGACACTGGGCCACTGGGCAAGATTTATCATTAAAAGAGAATATATATATCCACATCACATTTATGATACATCCAGAGTCAATGAATACACCTACATCCTCCTGCTTTAATCAGAATTAACTGAGAAGCAAACTACTGTAAATTGCTTCTCCTTAGGCTGACAATTTTCTGCCATAGAAATACAGCAGAGAAGTTTTCCATGAAAAACGTGCATTAACACACAGTTTACTTTCCTGAACCTCTTAGGCAAAGAAGAGGTCACTCAGGCTTTCTTACGCATCTTGCAATTTAAAATACTGTGCTGTGAAGAATATTGCTCTCTTGACCCTATTTCAGCCTCTGATTTCCAGAGCACTGCATAAAAGCTTGTGTCAGAGCATCCTTCAAACATATTAAAGCTCCTTGAACTCTGAGTAGGGCTTTACTCAAGTTTCTTCTTGCTGTACACACAGGCAGTTGATGTGACTGAAGCCACTTGAAAGTTTTGGTGGTATTGGAAACACCCTCTCTGACCCCTGTCGTGCAGCCTTTGTTACTACCTGACAGAATTACATCTTTTATCAGCTGAACTATCCTCCCCAAATCATGAGCCTCCTACTTCTAGTTGGCTACATGCCTGGTTTCCTTGAATTCTAGCCTTGTTTTGTCTCTACATAAACCTGGTAATTTGCATACTCTCCTCATCAATTCTGCTATGTCTTAGCAAAGTACCCTAGCCACCAGAGAAGGGTGGTTTGTTCTTTTTGGTGACCTTTCAGGATCCCATCCTAGGACAAAGGTGTTCTTTGTCCAGGAAGTTAGTTCTTTCCTAAAAATGTTCTACTCCTCATCTTTGTCTCATCTAAGGCTGCCTCAAGCAGTTCCTCCATATTGAAAACAACTGCATGCAACGAGTTTTAAGCTGTGTTCTGAATTTTGTTATCCACACTGTTATTCTCCTCACACATCAAACCCTGGAGCACACTGAAATAAGAATCATCCGAAAAGACAAAGACATGCATCTATGGTACAGAGGAGGAACTGTTTTATTTATATCACTAGTTCTCACCAAAGCTAAGAAAACAAGAGGTCACAGGGCTAACGAATGCTTTTAAGGCAATCAGGTTCAGTCTTCTGCCACTGTCATATGTGAAAAATACTTTAGGTTTACTGTCTGTGACTGCAAGCCTCAACCAGAACTATGCTGCCCTATGTTAGTCTACTTACTTAATACTCCCAATATTACATTTGTAACCAGGATGAGATATAATCCAAGATATCAAGTCTGTTTTGGGCTGGCTGAGAAAACTGGACATTTATTATGTCCATATAATTAGCTGATTAAGACAGAATGTGTATTAAAACAATGATGTCATGTTCTGCTCATTAGTCAAAAAGGCTTATTTGCATCTCTGAATGCCATTTTCTGAAAGGAAATAGCTCAGAAATCCAAGATAAATGTATCTTACTTCACTGAGAAGTTGCCAAACATACTTTAAGATCTTAAAAGCTCCAAGTTGTTACCCTGGAAGTATTCTAAGTAGTCTCTATTTTGTATGGATGATAAGGAGGCTACATTTCAAAGAAAAAATGTCACCTAGGAGCACTGTGTCCCATAATGTTCTGCCACCACTCTGAAAGCATCCAACTACAAAATAATTTCTATGAAGTGAATGTAATAGACTTATGTCAGAGATTATATAGTGCAAAAGGCAATTACTAAGTTTAAGGATTTCCATCGACCCTGGAAATCATAGAGGCCAAAAAAGGTCATGTTCTTCTTGACAGTGACCATGAGTCACACAAAATATTTCAGTGACGATGACAGCCCTATACTGATGTATACTTAAAATGGTAAAAGGGTCTGCAAATTTTACATATTCAAATTGACTTACAAAATAATATAAACAGCGTAGCAGCAGATGTATCGGGAACATGGTTTCAAGATCCAGTGTCATAACAATACCAAAGCAGAGCAATGTGTGGCCATGGGGGTTTTCAGCACATATTTATAAGAAAATGGCACAGAAGCCTACAGTGCTGCCAAGGGCTTGGCAGCATGGTAAATTAAATAATTAAAAACCCACAGGGAAAGTGGATCTGGTGTTTACTTGTCACTGTTTCTGTTGCTCGTGCGCTCTCTCTCTCTCTCTCTTTTTTTTTGCCGTGATTTCCTCAAAACTATAGCAGCTGAAGTAGTGAGCAGCTTGAGTGGGTGGAGTGAGACTGGCACAGCTCTGCTACTGGTGTAAGACCACTAGGAGTAAATTCAGCTTCACTGTTTGTCTGCAGCAACCAGCTCCATAAAACCTGTTGTCTATCTTTGGCTGAAGGGAGAAAAAAGGAAATACTGCAGAGACTAAGATTTTAAAAGTGTAGTTGCAGAAATCACAACATGCTATATTACTGCGACAATCCCAAAGTTGGAAATCAATGGATAGGTGGCAAGAAGTTTTCGGTGCAGCACATTTCTAAAAACCCACTAAACATTAGCTGTCAAAACAAAGAGTTCTGTAGATAATTATTTCTGTAGGTTCTCCCAGGCAAAGTGCAACATCATGGCATCTTAGTATGTAGTACAGAGCGCTTACTTTGATCCAGCTTCCACCTATCAAGGATCTGTAATCTCAACTTTCTATTTTTGTTTTCTCATTGATGTAATAAAAGATCTGTTTTCCTAAACCTGAATGTCATCTTCTGTCTGTGACCTGAGCAATATGTCTTTTCAAGGAAAGTTTGAAAACTTAACAGATTTTATGACTGACACAAAGAAGTCACTTTTGGTACTTATTACTTCAAATTGAGGATTCCTCACCATGACTGAGTAATGAGTTAGAACAGGCATATATATATGCAACAGCCACACCTTGCTGATATTACTCCCTCATAGAAACATAAGCATGGACAATTCACAGAAAAGACAGTGAAATAACTGCTTTAAATGAAAGCATTGTTCTAGGATTGCTGCCTGAGTCTCCCAGGGATCAAAATTGCTTTAGGGACAGCTATGAATTTATCGTAAACTAACATTTCAATACCAGAAAATGAGGGATCAGTAGTTCTCACAATTAAGTGTGTTGTATGTGTAGAGACCAGGAGTTATTGACATAGTAGTTTTTCAGTTATACTATTTTCCTTTCATTAGCAGGGCAACTATGTATGCACAGACAAACTATGACTGTTTAACTTCATGGCGAAGCCATGAACTACTCCTCATCTCCTGTCAGTGGTAAAGTTCTGTACACTGCCTCATGGCCCATGATCTGAGCTTTTGACCCTTGGCCAAGGCACAGCTATTGCAGAATGGTGCCCTCCTGTATCAGCCCAGCAGAGACTCACTCTGTCACCGGCACATCCCCAGGGCTGCCTCTCAGAGAAGAAAAAGGTGCCCCTGGTAGAAACAGTAAATGACAACAGGAGGGATGGAAAGAGGCAATAAGTTCCCAAAGAGATGAAACTACAGAAAGCCCCTGAGGGTGTCATTGAAGCCTGTCCAAAACAAGTTCAGCAACTTTTTTGGAGACAAGCAGTACTACTTATAAAGGCATTTTGGTGAAAATCTTCCTGGTTCACTGTGATGTGATGACTGTAGAAAGGCCACAGACAAATGTATCCAGGAATCCAGATAAGGCAAGAGGTTAAAACCCTATCTATCATTGGACACAGGTCTTTTACTATACTCAGCTTGCTACAGTCAGGAAAACATTTAA
Organism: Hylia prasina; assembly: GCA_013397195.1. Classification (NCBI taxonomy): domain Eukaryota; kingdom Metazoa; phylum Chordata; class Aves; order Passeriformes; family Sylviidae; genus Hylia; species Hylia prasina. The sequence goes on along the minus strand of VYXD01004140.1, from coordinate 151,290 downwards.
GACCCCCTAAACATTACTTATTATAGTAGACAATGTGTTCTCTGGTTTGCAATCAGCACCAAAGGACATTTAAGAGTGTTTGCAGGACAAGACTATCCAAACAATTGAGAATTGCTTATAAGACTCCATGTACAACACGCCTATAGCCACTATTGCCATGTAGTTCTACTGTGCACTGTTGCTACTTATGCAGTACCAACAAAGACATTGTGACCACTGCTTTTGGAAAATGAGCTAAGATATTTTAGAAGCCACTCTCTTTGAAATTCCACTGATGGGTTATGGCATAAGAGGAACAGTCATTTGAAATTTTTTCATAGAAAAATTATAGTACTTTTTTAATATCGGATGACACAGGCAGATAAAGCACAGAGATGATTTTAAGGCATTATGCCTTTTACTCTTCAAATCAAGAAAAACCAGCTCATCATTTGAATCTCCTATCTGACTTTGCAGTCTGCTTGAGAATAAGGTAAAGGTAGATTTTTTTGCAAAGGAAGAATGAGAGGTTATACTATGTAAGACAGAGAACCCAAGGATTAATCATCATTCAGGGGAATCATTGTTCTCCTTCCAGATACAAGGAGATTTATATTCTGAATTTAATTTTGTTACACATCGTATTACACTGGGAACCAAAATTGAAACAAGCAGGGCTAGCTTTTTTACTTCCTGCCTATACACAAAAAATAGACATTTGTCCAGGTCCATAAAGCAGCAGATAAGAGAAAGATGGTTTAGCATAAATCACAGTTAGATAACATTAATTAAAGGGATATCAAACGTATTTTATAACTTTATAAGACTTAAGCAACACTTTCATAAGGAAAATTTGCCCCCTTCTTGATTGTATTTGATTTTAGATGCACTTTCAAATGCAGCTGCTTCATAAAATAATATTTATTTTGTTTTCCTGCCATCTTGTGGCTTAACCACAAAATGCACTGGAAAAAAAAAAAAAAAAAGGCACAATTGCTGGCCTGTGAAATGATTGCTTCTGGAATACTGTTTGGACTAAGCTGTGCTCCAGACCATCCCCTCCTCTTCCCTAAACAACACTGCAGCTTTCAACAGCATGGATCTGCAGTCCAATGAATTCCTACAACTAGTTTCCATGGAAAGAAATTGTGCCAGCTAGCCCATGTCTCACCAGAGGGGTGATGGCCCATTCTCTCTTCCAGACTGTTGCCTTGAACCAGATCTGCCTAAGCCAGTGAATTCTTACTGCATTCCTGTTTCTTAGTTAAATACATTAGTTTGAATGATTATGTGAGAAGTGAGTTGAATTCTAGTCTGGGTCACTCACAAACTGAGACAAAGCCTACCACTGCCACACAAGTGAAACATGCAATATTATTAGTTCTCACCATCTGGAAAAATGCATTTGGCAATATGTATGAGTACTAAGAACTCAGATGTAGGCTTTTGGGATTCTTTGGCATTTACAGGGAATGGTCAAGCTAGCTGATTTAATACAGCTCATATTAAGCAAACAAACATGAAATCCTAATGCCATTTCTGTCATTTTATGTGGGCCAACAGTAGAAAAAAAAGGCTTGCTTTCTATCACACTCTAATTAAAAGGCATCACGTTGTACATTTACCTAATCCAGCCAAAGTTAAATAGATGGTTGAAGATCAGACATGAAAAATATTAGGTTTGCTACAGAGTTTGGAGGCTTTTTTGTTTGGTTGGTTTGGTTTGGTTTTGTTGTGGCTCCTTTTTTAACTGCCCAACAGAAAAACTTTTTTTTTTCATGTCTGTAACGTATTTGTATGAAAAAACATTTTCATGCTGGATTTGAAAGAGCGTCCTACCAAAGACGTATAGTCAGTTAGATTTAGTGGCTCATGTGACAGTTTGTGGATTAAGAATACATGTGCATGTTTTCAGCAAGAAACAGCCTCTAAAGATTTCACTGGCTGAATTTTCGAGAAAGTCAGACTCCTCCAGCTGTTGTCCTGCCAGTTGAAATTCTATGCTAGTCTGTCTGAATACACCAAGAGTGGTTAAGAGCAAAACACTTTTGCCAGACTATGATTTATCAAGAATTTTTCTGGGCCATATAATTTCAGGTGAGCCAGTAGAAAGTTTTGAAACAAAATTGTTTTAGTTAAATATCAGTCCTCCTGTGCCATTTGCAGAATGCTCTTTCCAGGACATTCCAAGACTGTAGTTTTCCAGGGCAGGCTTTTCTCTATGTTCAACTTTCAACTGTTCTACTTACACCTCAGTTGCAAACTTGGATATTTATATTTTATTTTCTTGAGAGAACATAAATTGGGTGTTGAGTGGTTGAAGAGATGGGGTCTCCATGGTTTGCATCATGAAGCCAATTTTATTGAACACAGTGCTGGTTTATATACATTTCTAGCATAACAACCATATCTATGTTTCTTAGTAATACTGCTTAACAATGGGCTAGCACAGACTTGTAGAAGCCTGTACTATCTCGCACACAAATATACATACACCTTGATCTCTTCCTTCTTCAGGGTCTTGCTTCAACTTGCCTGGGCTTGTGGCCCTTTAGCACATCTACTTCTGTAATGAGTTCAACAGTACTTTGAGTCCTGCTTCTAAGGTGTATTCCCACAACAGAGTAGTTAGAAAAGCGGGGGGAAAAACATCTTAGAAGTGAGCTGCAGAAGAAAAGTAATTGCAGGATTTCTCACAAGATCCTCATAGAGAAGTTGCTGACATACAAGCTGGATGACCAGACAGTGAGGTAGGTGGTGGTCAGTGACACAAAGTCTGGTTGGAGCAGTGTGACCCAGGGGTTAATACAGGGTCTGAACCTCTTTCATACTTTCATTAACACTCTGGATGATGGGGCATCTGCACCCTCAGCAAATTTGCTTATGGCACCAAACTGTGAGGAGGGGCTGATACACCAGAGGGTTGTGGTGCTCTCCAGAGGGACCTGGACAAGCTAGAGAAAGGGGCTGATAGGAACCTCATCCAGACCAGATGACACTGAGATGCCTGGCAGCTTCAACCATCCAGTCACTGGGTCTGCACTGAAGAATAACATTAAAGTGCTACACAGCCCATATGTTTTGTAAAACACAATAGGTGTGGGTTTTACCACCAGAGCACTTATGCCTCAACCCTGGAGGGGTGGATGCAAACAGGCAGAAACTCCCTTCTAGGTTATGGTGAGAAAAGCCTCCCTTCCATAGGCCTTTGCAGCCACATGAAAATATCTTTTAAGTTCTTTTACATTGTTGGTTAGTAGTTGATGTTACCCCTGTTCACCAGGTATGTACCCTTTCCAGAATATTCTTCCCTTCCTTAACCCCCATTTGCTTAATTTTGCCACAGTAGTCCACCCACTACCCTGTTGGTTCCCCCTGGTTCCTAACCACTCCCCTGTACCACTTTCTTTTATCCTTACTGGCCCTTGACCCTCAGATCTGGCCCTTTTGGCTCGTTTATAACCCTGTGCCCTCGGCCTGATCCTGTTTCTCGTCCCTGATTCTATTCGAAGCTGTTCTCATCCCTGAACCTCTATTCTGCGTCCCTGGACCCCTTTGCTATTCCCGTGTGTGTTCCCGAATAAATAATCTTCAGATATTCCAATGAGAACCCATCCCCTCACCATATCGTCAGTGCCATTATAACCCTGCGCTCCAGGCTAGAGACGTGAGTCGCTGCTTAGGACCCTGTGCCAGCACACACACAGCAATAACCTGTGCAAAGGCCCCCAAACTTCCAGAACTGACATATGTGAAGGGTATTTAAGTTAATACCTGAAAAAACCCAAAAACTCAACAATGTTTTTTGAATGGTATTTTCAGTTATGAGCCTTTTTCACTGCTTGAAGTTGTTCAGATCTCCTGCAGCAGTGGACAGATTCAAGGAGATTTCAGCACAATGTCCTGGTAACAGTGAGCATAATAACCAGCTAAGGAAGACTGAGCAGTCAGAAGAGAGTAATGATAAACACACTGTTCATGATCAAATTAAGCACAGCTCTAGGAACAGATCAATTGGTCAATCAACCAATCATATCACTCTCCTACAGAATTACAAATGTAGGAAAAAAACCCCCAAATTTATTAGTGATATGTCAAGTAGAACTGTAGTACAGAACATGTATTGGCACAGATATTGCAGCTACTGTTTTTAAGTTCATAATTGCTACAAAAGACTCAGGGTCAGAATAAATATATTGGGCTACCTTGGTAATCACACTCCCACTGACACACGGTAGTTTGTTCCCCATAAAATAAACAGTTAAGAAATCTAGTAAGAAAATGCTGCTTTTCTCTCAAAAGTATTAAGCAATACTGATAGTGATGGTTACATTTTCCTTCTTGAAAAGTTGTCTAATGGCATTTGTCAACCCATCAGCCAAAGGGATGTAGATGCCCCAAAGAATAAAGGATGCCAGGTGCCATTTTCTCCACCCTTTTGCATTGGAATTATCTGATACCTCTAATTGCACAAGCCCTAGTTGATGCTTGTAGAAAGAAGAAAGCTCCTAATGAGGCAGAAAACTAAGAGAAAAATCCCAGCTTTCAACTTACCTGAAGCTATTGATTACTTGGTAAAAAGCACTAAGAAAACAGTAAGCCTGGCAACATGTATCTTGGATTTGCTTTTTCATTTCCAAAATTCAGATTTGATTCTGAAGAGCTCTATTAATTTAATTCTAAATGGAGATACCATATCTCCATATGATGAAGCCAGCACAACCAGCAAAGAGCAGTCTTGGCAGGACAAAATATGGTGGGATTTTTAGAGTTCTCTGTGTGACACAAGTTCACATTATATTTAACTTTGAGAATATCAAATACATTATTATTAGTAACAGCCTTCTGAGCTTTAGAATCATATAATACTTGCCAGGGACATCAAGGATATCTTTTTTTATTTGGAAAGGACGCTAAATACATTTAAATTTAAGAGAAATAAATTGGTCATAATAACTTTCATGTGTGCCATTTAACTTTAACTATGTGCCATTTGCTCTTCTTCCAACAGCTGGAGTTAAGGTTTCATCCAGTTAAATGCTTTGGCTGCTATTCTGGATTGGAATCAGCCTGCTGAGTGTCATACATGAGTGAGCACATTATGTATTAGTGGTTCTATACCCTTTGTTACAAAAGCAGAATTTGGTCCAATATGTTTGGTAAACTGCAGACCTTTTGGTGACTTGCAAGACATTAGGATTAAATGTCTACAGTTCCTTGTGTCTGAAAACCGGGCAAGATTGCTATACATACATTCTACAGAGGAGAACCTTCAGTGATCAAAGCCATTGCCAGGCACTGGTAAACTAAAATTAAATGCCAGTTGTTAGCCTCTCACTTTTCCAAACAACAGGATTTCTAATATGAAATATCAGGCATTTTAAGACAAGCACTCCTCTTCATGGAGGTGAATGCAGATGTTTCCTGGAAGAAAATTAATTTATCTAGTTGTTTCCAGTTGGGGGACAGAGGCTTGGGCTTTTTTACAGTGCTTGTGGGTGTCACCCATTATGATAATCAAAATTCACCTGTGCAAGGTGTTAGGTAAGAAGAAGAACAGATGTTCTGCCATAAGTATACTGCACACGTCAGGCATGACACAGTGGTGTAATCTGGGAGTGGTTCAGTAGTTACTTTGTAGAGATGGGGCAGAGAGACCAGAAGGAAGGAGCAGTAAAAGCTCAGCTGTGGTGTTGTTAGCAATATTTAACACTCATGCCCTCACAGCACTTTTCTCACATAGGCACAAGGTGGTGGCATTGTAGGTATTGCTGTAACTTGTGAAGGAACGTAACATGGGAAACATATTCAGCATCACATTAGTTATCTCACATGCTTCACTGACACTGTGCTCTGCATAGCTGGGAAGCCCAGAAGGTATGAAAATAGCTAACTGTGAGCAAGAACCAGTTTATAAGGCCTGAAAACAGCCTGTTGGCTCAGATAATAAAATTAATGTTGAATATGAGAATACAGATTATCTATAATCTATAAAACTACTTTGCAGAAAGCTTCCAGATCTCCTAAACTTAAGAAACTTGATGTATGAGTGCCCAGAGAAGCTTTAAAAAAATGAAACAACTTTCTGTTAAAATCCACCCAGTCCATGGAACCATAAAACATTTCTACATATAAGGTTTTATTAAAAACATCAGCATTTTCCAATGCAAACTTGTCATTCCCTCCTTCAAGAAAAAGAAATTTCCCTCTTAAAAAATGAACAAACTTACACTGGTGGTTTAAACTAATAATAGGCCATGGGGAAGGAATGTCATGCTCAAAGACATGAAAGCACTATACTTCAAGGAGTGTAACAGAGCAAGGAAGAATGCAGAAAGCAGCCACAGACTGGTCAAATGTACAGCTTTTCAGTCAGAGAAATATAACAGACAGTAATCTGAACGAAGATGAGCAAAGTACGTCTCCTGTATTGTCACTATGCTTTCAACTCAAATCTTTCTTTTGAGTCTGCATTGTAAAATTTCAAGGATTGCATGTAAAATATCTTCATTTTTTGTTTAGTATGTGCTAGCACAACCTTCGTTTAGAGACCCATTTTCACTTAGGGAAAAATGACGAAGAGTTGTAAATTGCAAAGGGAACTACAGACAGTTCAAAAGGTCTGGTGTAAAGCCCTGTATTGAAAACAAAACCAAGTTCAAAACATTCATTTTGGGAGCCAGCACTGGCCAAAATGAACAACATATTACCACACAAAGAAGATCTGTCGTCCTCCCACTCTAATCATCTGCTTTTCAACTGATTTACCTTCCTGTCCTTACAAGAGTTTTCACTTTTTATGTGGATGTTGTCCAATGTGTTTGCGGAACTGAATGATGCCCAGTGAACAGTGCAAGTCTGCAGGAAACAAGCACTTATACACACTTTTGAAATTTGCTTCAGCTGTGGGCTGACCACAGATGCTGCCTTTTCAGAATCTGGTCTGCTTGCTGCTTTAGAGAGCAAAGTGTAAAGTGTATCCTTAGCATCTTGCTGAGTTGTGTTGCAAGCACTGCTGACTGGACCAGGAATGTCTGACCTCAATGCGTCACCATGCTCTGCACCACCTTAAGCTCTTTGTGGCTAGACAAACATTTTCAGTTTCAGGTGCTGTGACAAAAGCCACAGCTAACAGCCACCTGGAGATGCTGACCCAGGGAATCTTCCTTCACTGCTCCTGCCTGCCATAGCAGCACTTGCAGGACATGCTTTAGCTGAACAGCAAATCCACAGGACTCTGGAAAGCTGCAGCCCTGTGTAAACCTTCATATGACCACTGTAAAGACGCCCTGTTGTCCACAAATATGTTCTTGCACTTGGTGTGCAGGAGGCCATTCCATGCACAGAATGGAGACAATGATTTATTCATAGACCTGTGCAGCAATGAGGGCAAACCCACAAAACCAGCACCACAACTACCACAACTTTTTCCTATTTATACATTTTAGCAAAAATAGGGATTAATGTTCATTGGCTAGAAGTTGCATAGTTCTCTTACTAATTAGTAGTCTGTCTTCTATAGGTTGAATCCCTCACTTCTTATGTTAATTAGCCTGCATGCTCAGTCTTCTTTTGGGTTGGTGGTTGCATCTCCTACTGCTGGAATTACTTTTTACCCAGTCATACCTGATTCAGCATAGTTGCTGAATTCCTTTACTAGTTTCTTCCTTTTCCTGGGGATTTGGCCAGATATTCTTCTGGCTTGTAAATTCTGCATTCTTTGTGTCCACCATCAATGGTACATCCTTCTTCCCAAGCTTTGCAAACCTCCCCTATGTCTGAGATCACTGAAGCCTACCAAACCCTAAACCTTAATAAGGCAATTCTGTCAAAAAGCAGTTTGTTTTTCTAACACCTGGACATCACTTAGAGCTTGTTGGCTGCTTTCTATTTCAGGGATTAAATCTTTCTTGTTGTAATACATTAAAGAACATCCCTTCTTAAATTTTTTTTACATTTTCCACATTTTGCAACAGTACTTTCTTCTTCCAGGCTTTGTCAACCTCCCCCAAAGTCTAAGCATTGAACCTCCCTGTAAGTCCTGACAGTGAAGTGTTTAACAAGGCCATTGTACTTACAAGAAATTGATCTTTTGAACACCTGGATAAGCATGCCATATGATGAGTGAGCAGCTGGCTCACAGGTCAGGCACAAAGGGTTACAGTGACTACGGTGACATCAAAGTGGTGACCTCTCACTAGCACATCTCCACAACACTTCATTCTTGGCCCTGTGCTCATCAACATCTTCATAAACAAATCCTCACATAGGACTGGAAGGAAGACTCAGCAAATATGCAGATGATAGAAGACAGGGAAGAGCTGTTGACTCCCTCAAAAAACTCCCTGCAGAGAGACCTCAATGAATCAGTGGGCTGGGCAATCATCAACTATGTGGAGTTCAATAAGGGAAGGTGCTGGACTCTGCACCTGGGATGTGCAACACTTGATGTATGGACAGACTGGGGAATGAGAGGGTGGAGAGCAGCACCATGGAAAGGGCCTGGAGATCCTGGTTGATGGTAAGCTGGACATCAGTGGCCTGGTAACCTGGAGGGCAAACCATGCCCTGGTGGGCATCAGGCCCAGCATCGACAGCTGGGAAAGGGAGGGGATTGTCCCACTCTGCTTTGGGCTTGGGGCGGCNGGGGATTGTCCTGCTCTGCTCTGCACTGGGGCGGCCTCACCTTGAGAGCTGGGGGCAGGTTTGGGTGCTACAATATAAGAAAGACATTAAACTCTTAGAGAGCATCCAAAGGAGGGCAGAAAATGTGAAGAGTCTTGAGGGGAAGCCATATGAGAAGCAGCTGAGTTCACTTGGTCTGTTCAGCCTGGAGAAGAGGAGACTGAGGGGAGACTTTAGTGCAACCTACAACTCCTCTCAAGAGTGAGAGGAAGAGCAGGGGCAGACACTGATCTTTTCTCTGTGGTGCCCAGTAACAGGACCCAAGGGAAGGGCCTGAAGTTGCATCAGGGGAGTTTTAGGTTGGGTATCAGATAAAGGTTCTTGACCCAGAGGGTATCTGGGCACTGGAATAAGCTCCCCAGGGAAGTGGTCACAGCACTAGCCTGACAGAGTGCAAGAAGTGTTTGGATAGTGCTCTCAGGCATTCAGCGACTCTTGAGGTGTCCTGTGCAGGACCAGGAGTTGGGACTCGATGATCCTGATGTGTCCCTTTCAATTAAGCTAATTCTGTGACTCTTGCGATCAGTACAAAGCTACACGGCCAGACACGTAGCACACACCAAGCAGCTCGGGCGCAGTCGCAGGAAGGCGGAACCGCGGCGTCCCCGCAGGAGTCGGGGCCAGGGGCCGGTCCCACTGTCCCGCCCTCCCTCACGCCACCCCCGCTATTCCCAATCCGAGCCGTGGCCCCGCCCGGCCGCAACATGTAGCGGGGTCTCGTGACCCGAGGGGGAGGTGACCTCCCCGCCCCCGCGCCTGACGGACGGCGTCGCCATTGGCTGCGCCGGCGGGGCGGTCGCGCTCTGATTGGCTGTCGGCATCGCGTGCTGTGGGGCGGTCCGGGTGACCGCGGAGCCGGGGCCGTGGCGCGGCTGTGGGGGGCGCGCGGCTGTCCCGTGTTCCCGGCGGATCCTGGGACGATCTTGGTGCTTGGGTGACGGCTGCTGGCCCTCGGCTTAAGCCCCTGACCCTCGGCCTAAGCCCCTGGCAGCCGCTCGCTGCCACCCGAACCCGGCTGGGAGATGTGCGTGTGTGCGCGCCGCAGTGTCTTCTGCATCCTCCGTTCGGGTTTGGAATATCCGCTCAGTTGTTGGCATCCCTGACTCCGTGTCTTGTTCTGCTGTGTGTCTATGTGATAAGGCATCTTCGCGCAGGAGGGAAGCAAATGGATCCCCTGCCCAGTCCCGCGCCCCT
>VYXD01004140.1:130492-141407 GCA_013397195.1 Hylia prasina | reverse complement strand
GACGGCGAGTGGCGGGTGGCAAAGAAAACCGTGAGTGCTCTGGGCGGCTTCCCGGTTCGTGCTCCAAAGGAAATTGTGAGCTACTGGTGCGGCGGAAAGAGTCGTGTTTCTCACACGACTGAGAAACAGTTGGCCAAGCCCTGCAGGGCTTTAAACTGATAGGCGCTGTGAAATCATCCCTGTAGGACATCTTTAGATGGCAGGATGTGTTTTTCGCGTTCTCAGGCATACTGTCATTCCTTCTGCCATTTTCAGGGGAGTATGTCACGGAAGAATCCTACATGTGTCGGATTATAGGCTTGACTTAAAACAAAATGTGAAGTACTTAGAATTAATGGTATTGCAAGAGGGTCACGTGTACTTAGAACAAAGCAGACACAGCCTGCCGGTCTCTGGAGTCTCTTGTCAATAAATAGTTCATCATGCTTCAGTTTCCAAATGTCTTCCTCTTAAGAAATGAGATAATGCTCAAAGCTTCCTATCATACTATTTCACTTCTCTGCTGTTCTTTAGAGACTGCACATTATCCTAAGTTTCCTTCCATGAACAGGAATACAGTTCCTGCTTTCTCGAAGCAGTTTGCCATCCTCTTCTTTTCAGCTGCCTTGTTTTTTTAAGTTTTTACCAGCTAAATAGCCTTTGCTCGTGCATCAATTTTAGGCTGTGTGGATACTTTTTAATGCTGTCTTCCACAGAAAGTAGAAGTATAGCAATGTTGTAGGACCAGTGTGGTAAATTTCTTTGTCTTTTTGTTACAGTGTTTTGAGTAGGGCTTTTATTTTTTCTTCCATCGTGAGCAGGCAAGTGATAAGACAGATCCAAATGTACCTTGATTATTTGCAAAATTAACCAACTTGCTGTCTGGACAGGAAGGAACAGAGCATCCAAGCCTTTCACTCTTGCAATACACCTATACCACCTCTGGTCTACTAAAGGTTGTCTATTCCTGTATAAGTATTCCTGTGTTATATTAAGTACTGCTGTATTCCTTTAAAAAAATACCTGCATCTCTGTGTTTCAAATCCTCAGATTTAACTCCTCCCTCCAGCTTTTCCTTCCTCTCCCCTTTCCTTCCTCCCTCCTTTCTTTCCATTTTGGTATTGTGCCATGTAAAAGACATTCAGAGCTTTACCTGCCACAGGGAGATGTGTTGTGCCCCAAAATATCTTAAATGATTCTGGATGTGATACTTAACAATACTCTGCATTAGGACATTTGGTCCTTTGTGCTTGTATAATTTATCATGATTCCAAATAAAGTGGTGCCATATGGTACTCTTTTCAACACCAAAATTCAGAGATTTTGTTCAGAGGTTCTATTTCATAGTTACATAAAAATCAGAAGATAACTGGTTTCTATATTTTCTTTGCATAATGTTAAAATAAATAAACTACTGCTTGCAAGACTCTTCTGATCAGGCATCTAGGAAAGAAAAGTAATTGAACTTTCTTGTCTGCACTGCACGTCCTGCATGCTTCTGTGACTTGTGTTACAAGAGTGCAAGCAGAAGTAGTGTTGTCTTCCTGTTTGAGTAGCATCTGGCGGTTGGCTTTCCAGTGGCCTTGCAATTGAAAGGCTTTCCCTGCTAATGTTGTTACATTTTGCTGTGTGTTTTCACAGTAAACTGACTTGGCCCACCAAACCCTACCTCTGCACAGACTTATAGCATTTGACTCTGAGAAAGCCAATTTTCTGAATTTTTTTATATTATAAAAAATTACAAGCAAAGGTATTTGAAAAATCTTAAGAGAAGTGTACAGTGGTGCCCAGGTGAACCATGGCTAATGATAAAGTTGGCTGCTTTTCTTCAAGAAAATTGAAGCATTTTCTGGACTTTTTGTAATTGTATTTAAGTGACAGTTAACATTGTGTCTTACATTTTCTTTTAGAAAGATGCAACTGTGTGGCGTAAACCATCAGAGGAATTCAGTGGATACCTGTAAGTTTGTCTGCACAAGAGATAAATTTTTAATGTTCCACAAATGTGTTCTGTAGAATTTAGAAATTACGGCTGTGAATTCTACAGTCCTCGGCTACACAGATCCTCCACAGGGGAAGCAAAATGGATTACCCACTGTGGCTGTACGATTCCCTTCTAGCTTTTCAGTTTGATACTTTAGCATTGCATGGTGTCTACAACAGCAAAGTGTGTGGACCACACCACAGGACACCCATTGGCTGAAGTAGGCATCAGCATCTGCTCAGAAATGATGACCTATAAAGCTCAGAATCAAGCCTGGGTTCAGTAGTCCTGAAGGGTCGCTGGGAGACAGTTCAGTCAGTCCTTGGACCCTTCCAGTGACTGTGGGACTTCGAAATACCAAGTGTGGGGTTGTCTGTGTGACATGAAGGCCCTTCCTGTGTGAGGTTCTGTCACTGGTTTCTGTTGGTATCTGTAGGTTTAGGTAGAGAAATAGTTACTAGAAAACAGCATGCTGAAGAAACAAAAAGTCTTGTGAAAAGGTAGTGTTTAAAATTATCTCAAAGACTGATACACCTCACAGGAATTTAAGTCCTGTTGAATCTGCAAGAGTTGGTGGCCCCAGACACCACGAGTTCCACGGGCCCACTGGCACCAACAGGTTGTGTAGTTGTGCCATTGCCAGGAGGGCAGTGACTGCTGTGTGCAGATGAAGATCCCACAGTTGTTTATGCACCTGGAGAACTAGAGGACACGCTTTGAAGAGCTTTCCAGACACCTACCTGGAAGCCACTGATATGTTCATGTGGTCCTCCACTTCCAAGTATACAGCTGAGATGGTCCATACAGAGGATTATGACTGAACGTGGGTGAATTGCACACGTAAAGAGGTGAATCTGTTGCTTGACAATTTGCTATCAATAGGAACATCTTAATGAAAAGAATGTATTTTGAAAATAATTATTTTGATGGATTCTTCCCCTTTGGGATTTGGAGGACCAGTAACTCAAAATCTCTGGTGTCTACTAAAATATCTAATTACAAATTAATGTTCTGTAATGTTGTGTACCAGATTATTTTATTGAGTAATCATGTGTCACTAAAGCAGAATATAGTTTCTCATTAGCTTGGTTCTACTCCTGTGTGATGATCTGCTCTAATCACAGAGGAATAAAGAATATTAACTCTCTGTGAATAAAGCAAAATGAACCCAGAAACGTTTAAATCTTTGCCCAAACTTAATTAAAACCAAACAAGGCTAGATGTTGATACTGAAAAATTAATGCATTTTATTTAATGGTAAAAGGCAAGGAAAAGGGAAGAAAAGAAAGAAATGGAAAAAGGGGGGGGTATTTGGGGGGACAGGAAGAGTGACAGAGGCAGGTTAAGTAGAAATGTATTCCCTCTCTGTGGGTCCCAGTTATATCTCATTGCTCCCCTCAATCTAGTCGTCTTGGTGGTGAAGGTCCCCCATCCAAAAGTATAGAATTCCATGGGTTAATGTATGTTTGAGCAGGCGGGAAAGTTCAGGTGCCTCCCGTGAGGGGGGCAGGTTTGACTCTGTCCCTTGCATGACTTTGGATCTCTTGCCTCATTTTGCATCACGTCAAGCTCTGGTGCAGGGTCCGGGGATCCCTTTAGGGGGGTCTTTTGATGGGCCATGGCACCCCTTCTGCTGTCCCTTATGGGGATGTTCCTTAGCTGTGACCTTGCTGGGGTGAAGAGGCTCCAGAGCTGAGCTGGTGTGCACAGCAGAGGATGGGCTTTCACTGCCTCTGAGCAGAGGCTTTTTCTCCACATATCCAAAACGTCTTCTCCTCTCCCCCGTTGGTGTGAGGGTCTGTTCCTGACAGCAGATAAGGCTGGGGCTGTGGCCCCCACCCCGAAGGTGCTGGCCTTGATCCTGTGAAAGTATTTTTCTCCCAGCCCAGACCTGAGTCACTTTATCTTATCTCAAATCAACTTACAGTCCAGGACCTTATTCAGAAGGCCCATTTAGGGTGTGAATGTGCAGCTTTTGTTATATAGTTTTACTATAACAGGCGAAAGTCCTTCATAAAACTGTTTGAGCCATAAACCATAGCATTTCAGTCTCCAACATCCTGTTACTTCTGCTTTATGAAAAGTGTTTTTCCCATTATATCCCTGAGGTACAAGGAGATCCTTGTATCTTTAGGTTTACTTATCTCTGGTGAACTACCTTGCTAGCCCAGCAGTAGGAGTAAAATAACAAGCTACTACAGATATTAGGGAAATAAACAGAATAATTTTTATCCAAGGAAGAAATTTGTCATTTATAAAATACTAACTGTATAAAAGACAAAGTTTTTCAGAAGAAAATTTTTTGCAAAGAAGAATAGATGCACCCATTAGTCTTTTCCTGTATTGTTTCTCTGATCCAATTGTCCACTGACCATACTTCCTGGTACCAAGGTGTTAATGTAAGTGTACTGTTGAAAATTAATGGAATATAAAGAATTTCTTACTAAATGTAAACATGTTTTTCTAGCTACAAAGCTCAAGGAGTGGTGGAAGATGTTACTAACAGAATAGTGGATCATATTCGCCCTGGACCTTACAGGCTAGACTGGGACAGCCTAATGACGTCAATGGACATCATGGAAACATTTGAACAGGTGAAGACTTGTTTAGATTCTTGAGGGAAGTGTGTATTGATGAATACATGAATTTAATATTCATTAATTTAACATTCATATAGAGCAGAACAATTCCAACAGATATAAACCTTTTTCAGCCTTCTTTTTTGCATGCACAAGCAGCATTGTGCATACATGCTCTGTGTGACCACAGATCAGGCTGTCTGGCAGCACATTCCTGTTCTGAAGGTGAAGGTCATCTTTCCATTAAAGCTCAGAATAAAGGAGTTAGTCACAATTCTCTTGGACCTGGGAGCTCTGGTAGCCTTTGATAAAATTCACATACAGACGGCTACAGTGTGATACTGTATACTGATACTGTCTATGCCAAGCTGTATACAGCTTGCTTGCTTCTATTCCACAACAACCAATAGTAATGTCCACACATATGGAAGCTGCAACCTCCCCCTCTTCCTGAAGGGCTGACTTGTGTGGCATGGCTTTTGCTGTGACACAAAATAGTTCATACTGACAGTCAGGACTTGATAAAAGAAAGGTAGGCTTGAAGCTGGTTACAGAACAGCTCATAGCCTTCCTTTGGTTAATGCAGACATTCAGTATGAATTCAAAACCCTCATCTGGACACCTGGCTTGAACATGGATTGTCTTTTGCTCTGTCTCTGAAGGAAGATTTATATGACAAAGTATTTTTTCTGTATAAAATTTATACAGACTCTACTGTATTATAAGAAAGCCTGTTTTAAAGAATTGTTCACATTCCATTTTATTTTTCACTTAGTGGATTAAAAGTATTTGATGGAGTATCTTCAAGAGAATCCTCTTGAGATTTGTTCATGGTGCTTTTCAACTTCCCAAGTGCTTCTTGGTGCCTTAAAAGCCACGTGGCTTTCAGTTCTCAGGCATGCCAGAGTTCTCTAGCTTTAGATCTTTAAACCTTTACAGCGCCAGGTATTCTCTGCTCCCACAGTTCTCAGTTGTGGACCACAAGTCCTTACAATTTCCAGCTTTTAGGCTGAGAATGGCACAACCATTCAGACCTCACTTAATCTGCAGTGTAGCTGACAGAGGCTGTGACCTTAGTGAAAAATGTTAGCAGCCTGCAAGCATTATTTCCCTGTATTCATTATATTAAGATGTATTTCTTTTCTTGCCCTTAAAATTCTGTCACTCAACAAGAACTGCTGTGTGATGCGCTATACAACTGCTGGCCAGCTCTGGAACATCATAGCACCAAGGGAGTTTGTTGATTTCTCTTACACTACCAGCTATGAAGATGGGCTTCTAACATGTGGTAAGCCACTCCCTGCCTCTGCTAAATTCTTATTTTGCAACACTTGCTTGGCTTAAGATTTGATTCAGATTTAGTAGTATTAAACAGGCCAAAAATGGTCTAAGATGGTCTTCAACAAATAAACTCAAGTTGTTTTGACAAATTTAAAGGTATTTTAACATTTTACATATTTAAAGAAATGTACAAGCTACTGGTTTACCCATGAACCATTCCTTTGTGCCAGGTTTCACTTACATCAGCTCTGAGACAGGAGTGTTAGAGACAAGTTGAGTCCTCCAGCTCAGGTCTTAAAGCAAAATGGCATGAGTAACAACTTGCTTCTAGTAAATGGGAGGAATGTCCTCTCAATACTTGAATTTTTGCTTATCATGCTCTCCTGTCCGTTGCAGAGTTTGGATGAGCAGCAAATTCCATTTATGAAAACACCTAGAAACTTGTAGTTTGTCTGCTACTAAATTCCCCAACCAGAAGCTTATATATTTCAAATTTACTGCACATTAATTTATTTTTAATCGCTCTCAAAATAGTTTCCCTTTTTGTTCATTTTTTTTTTTCTTTGATAGGTATGAGCCTGGACTATGGAGAGGTGAGACCAAACTTCATCCGTGGATTCAATCACCCATGTGGTTGGTTCTGCATCCCTCTCAAGGACTCTCCCAGCCACAGTCTTTTGACAGGCTACATCCAGACTGAACTGCGAGGGATGCTACCACAGTCTGCGGTAGACACTGCCATGTCTAGTACCCTGGCCAATTTCTACTCAGACCTCAAAAAGGCACTCAAAACATAGACAGACAGTGACCTAAAAGCTGGTGCATTCCTTGCAATCAGATTACATTGTTTAGCTTAGCATACATACGTTCCCTACTGAATTGAGTTGAGTAGCACTTCCTGAATGACACCTGAACCTCTGTGTTGAGAATCAAAACAACTTTACAAGTACTTTTTGGTGGATAATTGGCATATATTCCCAGTGCACAGTTTGCAATGCTTTTTGCTGCTCAGCACTCTGCAGCTTTGTGAGGAATAGCTTGAATCTATCTCTAAACCCCCAGTTTCCTCAGTAGAAAACACAAGAGTGTGTGTGGGCTTGAAAAATGCAGCTCAGCTCTCTCCAGCAGTTTTGGGAGCCAGGTGCTCAGGATTTTGATGGTGCAGTTTGCTGTACAGGCAGCATCTCACCGAAGATGTAATTTTGTAAAATATATATATTTATATTTACTTAATTTCTTTTTAAGTTTGTTCAGCTGTGTCTGTAATTTGTTTTTCAAATTTGCTTTGATTTATGATATGGATATTATATGGCTAAGTTGTTAAATGATACTATTCATAAGAAAGCTGTTCGTACTTGGGAGCAAAAATAAGTGTTCATTACTGGCATTTCTTCAATGTTGTAGCTGTAACTTATTTACTGTTGTATATTACAGTCTCAGTGCATAAAGAAATGCCCTTAGAGCTGATCCAAAGCTCATTTAGGTCACCAGGCATCTTTTCATAGTTTTTTTTTTTTGTGGGCTTTGAATCACACAATTGTCGAAATAGGAAACCTCCAGTGGATCTTCAGTGATACCCTGTACTTCTAAGGAGATTTTTACTTAAATTTGCCTGTAACAGTGTGTGTGGGAATTTCATTTGGTTGGGGTTTTGGGAGGTTTTCTTTCTGTGTATGTATCTTTAACTGCAAACCCTGGACTTAGAAAAGCAACAGAAAGAGCCATTCATTTGCTTCAGTGTTGCTGTAGCCATAACAGCACAGACTTGCCAGTGTTATGGTGCTGTGGAGTGTTCTGTGGTACTGCCCCTAGATTGATCTTTGCAATAAATTAGCATTATAAAACATGAGCAACTGAAGGCCAAAGCTCAAGCTGCAGAATTGCTCCAATCTGCTGAAGGATACAGGGTCTTTTTTTAAGATATGAATTTCAAGGATGTTCAGTAATCTAGGATTCTGACAGATACATAAGAGAGGCATTTAAAGAACAATTCACTCCCTGGTGAGAGCATGAATGCTCTTTAAAATCTGATGTTACGCCTTTAATGTTAGTATATGTCATTTGCTTAGGTGACATTGTAGTTATTCCCATGCTTTGCCAGTGCTCACAGTGGCAAATTTAACTGTGTAGGAGTCAGGGAAAGTATCTTGGATCCCTGATACTGTGGAGCCAATTGTATACATACAATCCAGGGTCAGGTAATGGACTGTCAGAAAAACAAAAATTTAGATCAAAGTCCCCTGCAATATTGGCTTTTTTGACAGTGGCCACTGTAGCTGAACTCTGAATAGCAAGGACTTTCCTTTCTCATTGCTCAATCAGAGAGGTAGCGAAAACACAATACCAAATATAGTGGAGGCTTTTTCAACCTTCTTCATGTTTTAAGGTATTTAGTATTGTTTAAAACTGTTAAAAACAATGCACCAAACAGCCTTTGGTATTTTCATGGGCAGAAAACATTAACTCCTTGTTAGGTTTTGTGTGTTCTACATTTCCCTTTAAACCCCTCAGTTTTCTCCATTTTTTTCTACCTTCCTTGTGTCTGCCAAAGTACCACAAGCTCATGAGGTCATCATCTACCACCAAGGACACCCCAGGAATTGCTGCCAGATACCTCTCCTTACTAGTACTGATACAGAGGCAATTATGAAATCTCTGGCAGTGCTGCTCTGTTGAATTAATGATGACATGATTGTAGAAGGAACTGTTTGAAGTGTAGCCTGTTTTTTCTTCCCAGTTGCAAAGATTACGTATGCAGTGAATCTGCATATTTATGTCTTCTCTTTTTAGAGCTGCTGGGACTAATGGAGGGGTTGTGATAGAGATGTACACAGAGAAAAATATTGCCTCTCTATGTAAAAAGCCCAGTTTAAATCTGCACAGAGACATTTAAGTGCTGGAGAAATGGGTCACGTGAAGCAGAAGACACTTAAGGATTGTACAACACCAGGCATTGCAGAAGTACCTGTTCAAAACACTAATTTTAGGGGCTCTGACACATATACAGTGCCTATGCTTATTTAGTATCCAGTGAAATGGCTTTTTCTGCTTTCAGTGAAGACAAGTTGGTGAAGCACAGAGCAGCTGAAGAAAGAAGAACTTGAGCTAAAATAAGAAAATTGCTAGTGTATGTTTGTATACTGATATTTCTAATAAAAAATTAGTACAGACTAACTAGAAGAAAGTTGACCAATTTCAAATGTTTTTATTTGAACATGGAATTTATATTATTTTTGTATAACTATAGATGGAGAGGGAAGAAGAACTGTTCTTTAACCAGAGTACATCAGAACTAAAAAAGCCACTATATCAGAGCCTCTTCTCCTACTGTTGCATTCTTCTTCTCTTGAGTTAGTGGACAATCTAGGTAGAGCCAAGAGGGTTAAAACAGGAAAGCAGTGGCAAGGACAAAGTGTAGGAACACATGTTTTGCTTATGCAAAAGAAATAGGAGACAAAGTAAATGCTTAGTATAGATTTCTGTCACTTAGGAATGTAGTTATCCAGAAGTGATTTCTGAACAAATTGCCCAAGAATATCAGAGATCTGGTTTTGCTAGACAAACAGCATGTATATAGACACATCAAAATTATTTTTATATGGCTCGTATTTTTTAAAAAGACAGTTTTAGAGGTTTGGGCAATGTGACACTTTACTCTTTGGCACTTTAACTAGGCGCTTTGTGTGTATGTGGGAAAGGTGACTGAAGATAAGACAATTTTCATGTTTGGGTTCTGTTCCTCATCTAAAACCTCCAGCATTAAATCTTGCCTGTAGATGTGCAGAAGATGCAGAGATGGGGGTTAAGCTCAGTTTAGAGGCAGTCAAGGTACTCTACCACATCTGGCTGGGAGGTGGACCAATAGTTCAGAGAGATACTCTGTGCACAGGCCCTGGTCTCAAATTTGATGAATTTGTAAATGTGAAATATGATGAGTTTATAAAACACAGAGCATATAATTCCTCCAGTAATCATGAGTAACCAGAACAGTTTTGATGGTGTGACCTGGTGGTTCAACCTAGGAGGTTCACTGCTGTAAAAATAGCCCTAATTCTACTGTAACCAGTCAAACTTGTGCCTGTGTATGGAAAGTCAAAATGTTTTAACAGTGGGTTTAACTTACTGTGTTCAGCATTTAAGTGATTTAAGTAATTGTATTTGTATTTTGAGTGCAACTGCACAATAAATTAAAATAATGGATTCCAACAGGCTCGTGATGTATCTTCTTCAATACTTGTGCAGCCACATGTAGCATTTTGGGGCAGTTACATCTGATGATGTAGTAAATTTTTAGCTGCATGGTGACCTCTAATGATGCCAGTTTGTCTCCTTAAATTTGAAAGCCATAAAGCCTGCCTTCACTTAGAAACTTGATTTAGACTGAGGAAAATGCCCAATTGAAATGTCTTGAAAGCTGTACAAGTAGGATTTTCTCAAGGCTTTAGTTCTAAAAATGTATATACAGGCGTTTTTTTATGATGACCCTGTGATTGTTGTAGAAGAACTTTATTATTTTGGCTTAGTATTATTTACCTTTTTGTATGTTCAAGAAGTGATCTATTAACCATAAACATTAAGTTAACCTGAAACACATGAGCATATAGCACCTGGCAGAAGGCATACAGATGTATATTAGGTGTATAAAATAAGCTGCAACATGTATATTGACATGTATTTAATTAGCACCTATAGAAACAGAAAATCCCTGTATCTTCTCTAGAGCTTGCCCTTATTTCTCTTGCAAAGCTGGCATAAAGGCAGTAGAGTTCTGTAGCATTTGACATCAGTGGAAAGAGTTGGTGCCACCTTCTGTTGCTGAGAAAGGGAACTGTCACCTCTGAGATACAGCACACTCTTGTAGGGCATGTATCATGTCACTTTCTGCAAAGTATAGTAGGGGTAGGTACAGAGGCCACTTGGGATCTTTGGAAAATCCTAAAGGACATTAATTATTAGAACTGTTAAAAGAAAACATTGATGTTCAAACCCATTTCTATAGTGGGGCGGGTTCCGGCCAGCTCTGCAGCCCGTCCGCTATAAGTGCTGCGCGCTAGAAAGCAGGGCACGCAGCCACGTGGGTTCTTTGAGCAGT
>VYXD01004140.1:52337-117044 GCA_013397195.1 Hylia prasina | reverse complement strand
TGGTGAAACTGACTGAAAATCAGAGGTGTTGTCTCTTTATGTTGTTTGTGGGAAAGTGAACACTTTGTGGGGGAGGAAGCATATTTTGAAAATTTCATTTTGATTCTCATTTTCTCCTCATTTCGTGTGTGTTAATAAATCTATCTTTGTACCTTTAAGTTTGGGCCTGCTTGTCTGTTTTTCTCCTAATCCTTTCTCACAGCAGAGTAAACACTCAATCACACAAATGGTGCGTTGGCGGGGAAAGGTCAGAATTAGTGAACGTGAAACCACTACAGCTGTGTTGAAGCTGGATGGCAAAAAAGAAACTCATCATCTTCTGTCATAATTATAACAACAGTATTATCAGTGATTATTCCATGAAAATTTCATGAGGGAAATTAGTTCCTTCATGACAAAAAGGAAAAATGACAAAAAGGAAAATTAGTTTTGTAAATGACAACACTAATTTCTTTGCCCTGTAGAGATTCTCTGCTACAGTTCTATACTAAAAAAAAATAGCAAAGCCAAAGCTAAGGCTCAATTTTATCTGAATTGGTTTTTTCTGTGGAATTTACTAAATCTCTCAGTTAAGTTACTTTTTACTCTTACTCCCCAGGGCTACAAGGGCAGCTTCACTGCAGCTGTTGCTAACAATTTCTGTGCCGAAATATTCCTGGCATTATCTCCTGAGCAGATAACTGAAGAATGGATTAGGGGAGAAGAAAGTTTCCTGATACTATGTTAGTCAGGTGCCCAGTTGTCTGCTATTTGCACCTAAAGATGTTTCCCTGCTTCTTCCCATGGCAGATATGTAGACTGGATGGTAAAGAAGCATCCTGGGGATATTTTATGGAGCTACACATCTGAAATGCTGACTCAAGTTCATACAGAAGAATGGTTTAAACCTCCTGTTTTGTATTGACAGATACGTGTAACTCAGGGTGAGTCAGGAATCACAATATGCTTCTATCACTAATTTTCTTCTAGCGTTATGGATGCTCATTAAGAAATTGCTCAGTAGGTTGTTCTTTCTGATCAGTATTCTAAGGATGCTCCAGCAATACAGGACAGACTGATGGACAGAAGCAAGAAAGGAAGAGGGAAGTAAAGATGGAAAGTAAGGACTTTGTTAAAGCCATGTAGATCCTCAGCAGTCCTGTCTGTGTAGGTAGAGTTTTCAGTCAACATCACACGTTTTTATTTGTTTAGCTTCAAACTTCTTCAGTCTTCATCAGACATCTCAAATAAAAAGCTTCCATAA
Organism: Hylia prasina; assembly: GCA_013397195.1. Classification (NCBI taxonomy): domain Eukaryota; kingdom Metazoa; phylum Chordata; class Aves; order Passeriformes; family Sylviidae; genus Hylia; species Hylia prasina. The sequence continues at coordinate 115,801 of VYXD01004140.1, read as the reverse complement.
TAACATGGAATATTGTCCTCAAAAATGTGCAAGATTTCTACAAGGCTACTAAATTAATTGCATGCTTTCATAGCCAAAACAGAGACTATGAGCAGAGACTTGCCTTAAGTTTACGCCGAGCATTGAATTCTTGAAGTTTCTTTTGTGCGTTGTCCATATGTGCAAAATTTATTGCCTTCCCTGTGACCCATGGGTGCTGCAATGCCTGTAGAGTGGTAAGGCGTTTCTTGGGGTCTAAAACAATCAACTTTTTAACCTGCATCATGAGCAAGAAATACAAAAGACTGTCAACCTTATTCTTCATTCAAATTTACCTAGTTTTGCATTTGGGGGCTCTGGTCTTGGTTTGGGGAGCATCTAAGGTGAGACATTCTAAGAAAGCAACAAGAATTTTCATTTGTGTCTTTGCAAGTATTCTGCTTCTGGCATTTCTTGGTCCTCCATAAATCTGATTAAGACAGCCACTAAGAAGGGAAAGAATGAACTGGTTGCCAACATATTAAGGGTATGTACCAGTGCAGATGACCAGTATCTATCATAGGCTCTTTCATGTCTGAATTGTCACAAAAACCCTAAGAAATTCTCAAAATCTCTGAGCAGTATCTCTACTTCTGGATTTGGACAAGTTTTAAACTGGATTAGAAGGTTTAAATTATGCATATGCAGCTTATGCAGACTTGTACCACGCAGTCCCTGTTAGGTATATCACAAAGCAAATGTTTCTTTCAGTCACTCTAAAACCTCAGGTACACATTAAAAAAAAAAAAAAAAAGGCACTGTACAAGTGTTTCTGTCTTAGCCCACTCTGAAACTAATGCTGTTTACACCATTCCTTCTATCACCAAAGCCAGCAAACCTGGACTGCTACAAACATGACAGTAGAATATTTTTTGGAAAAAAGGCATTGCAAACATACTCCTGGGACTGGAGATGGTCCTGCTGGATAAAAAGTGTGTCCAGTTAAGTGACATACCATGGATTTTATTGTATCTCTGGACAAGTGGTGTTTTAAAAAAAGAAGAAAGGTGAGGATGGAGTAACACAGTACACAGATGGCTCTGCAGAGCCACACCCAGCTCTCCTTACTGCAGACCCTCTTTAGCAGAGTGCAAGTGATGGCACAGAGCTCCACTGCTTCTATGTGCCCAACGGTGAGGGAAAACTTGCCTTAGGGTTCCCTGAAATCTCCTATGAAGGGCTTTTAAAGAAAGTTGGTGCCCTGAAGTGCGTGCAGGAAAACAGGCATTGTGGTGAATACTGGTTGTGTCTCCAAGGAAGACCTTGAGTTAAGCAAATCAGTTCAGCTGAACACTGAACTGCCCACAGCATGGGTTTTGAGAGTCATGGTAACCATCATCTACAATTTGCTATGCAACGTTCAAATCTGAAAGTTTGAGCTTTACTTTACTAAAACAGTATCGAGCAGTTTGGACAAAAACTTTACCTGCAAACTGCTGTTTATCTGGAAGTAATTTTTTCTTTTTTTGCCTTAGAAAAACTTAACATCTCATAAAACAACAAAAAAGTAATTTAAACTTGGACAGTCCTTCCATTTAAAATATCCTGAAGTACTTCACTAACACCAATGATGTATTTTGTGACAGTTTGTATAAATATATATGGAACAGAGCATTTCTGTTTTCAGTGCTTATGAAATAACTGAATTATGCAAGTTATTACTCACAAAAGTCAGACTCAAGCACACTTATCTTGGCAGATCAGTGTCTCCTGGATCCAAATTACTTTATCCAGTAATAAAATAATACAGTGCAGATAGCATGCCAGCCCTTGCATTTTGCTAATGGAGAATATTTAAAAGCAGTCAATCTTTGCTCATCATCTGAAAAAAAAAACTTGACTGAAAAACTATGTCAGAAGAAGCAGCAGGGGGAAATTTTCATTCCTTTTTATATTCTTCCCCAAAATTCAGGCTTGAAAACTGCACAAAAAGAAGGGCTTGTTTCTACATTCCCCTGAAGATGATTGCCCGAAAAAGAGGAATGGTGAAACGCTTCAGAGCTGGAAGGAAAGGCAGGCATACAGGAGCACTGTGACAGCTGCCAACATTCTACGGTTTACTTCACAGAAGAACCTGAATATCCATGTTCTGAGTGCATAATTACAGCACTGGACTAACAGGGGATATTAACAGCAGCATAATATAGCAAAGACAGGAGGAAACAATTAATGAACAATTAATTAATCAATTAGTTTGCTCCCACCCCAAAATGGACTCTTTCTCAGCAGCGGAAGTACTAAATACTCTAGTCTCATTTTTGCTTTACTTACTAAATCCTTGGCATTCAGGGACACATCATCCCACCAGGGGGACACAAAGTCATATTCACAGCTCAGGATTCTCTTAAACATATACTGATCCCCCCTTTCATCATAAAACGGTTCAAAGCCACAAAGTCTGAAACGACAAAAAAGAAATTAATTTAATTAGTCGTGTCAGAAACAGTTCATGGTAGTGTTTTTCCCTGCTTTTGTCCTGTAGATCACTTTGGGAAATCAGACCTGGTTTCCAGACTCATGAACTCCTAATTCTACAGAGCAGAGACAAATGTGGTTGTAAGTATTAAACACTGGGAAAGACTTTTCTACTAGTAATTTTTCTATTTTCACATGTGTTTAATTGGAACTATTAAAACAGGAGCAAAGAGCATTTATCAGAATCCCTGTAGCTCTTGCCAGAGGAATAGGAATTAGCTGAGGAAATCCATCTTACATGTGAAGTTAGAAGTTTTTATATATCCATTTAGAACTGATTTTTAGTCATGTTCATCCCTGTACATTTTTTCATCCTATCAGCCACAATATGTAAGAACCTTTGGTAAGTTTTCATGATCAGCCTTCATCTTTACTTAGCTAACCTGCTAATCAGAAGTCTTGTGATCTCACTGATGACTGCATTTATAAATATATTGAATAATAAAGATCTCAGCAGAGATACACGCTGCTGGCCCCAGGGAAAGCAGACTCATAGATGAGGTTTCCATTTGTATAATGTCCTTTTTTATTGCTTCACTGTACTTTAATCGTGCCTGCACACATCATCAGATTTTTGAAAGTGAATTTCCTATTCAGCCAGTATGTAATCTGAACTTAACAGAGGAAGTCTATCTGCTCCTCTTCCTCCAGAAAATGCAAAAAGCAGTAAAATGATGAGAGGAAAACAACAGCAGATCATAAAGATCAAGACAGCAACAAATCTAGAAAAGCCTTACATTTTAACTTGCTTTTGTATTTAAACACAATGTGCTTACTGTTCTGAAAAAGGAGGTTGAGGTTCAAGGAAGAAATTTGGTTTTGGGAGTGGTGCATAGCTGTGGGTGGAACAGCTGCATCACATTCCACTGCTGAAGAGGAGAAACACCTAATTGCAAACACATTCTACATGCATTATTTTTCCAAGTCTGGCAGAGATGTACTAAAACACAAGGATCCAGCCTCCAAACCTCCTGCTTCATTAGGTGGTGGCCAGCCAGACCCCCTCTGCTGCTCCCCTCCCGTTTGCTGCCTCTCCCATCACCATTTCTGGGCTTGCAGCAGGTCCCTGCTGTCCCCGTGGAACACCCCTGAGGATGGCCCCTCACTGGCTCAGCCCAAACTGGATCTGGGTAACCAATGACAGTAAGAACCTGCTTAGGCCTTGCTGAGACTCTGTTGGAAGCCTCTTAAGTGAACCCTCCATTTTCATTGTAACTTACTACTATCACCTATTGTTTTCCTATTAACAAATACAATAGATATTATTCTACTTNTTTTTTTTTTTTTTTGCTACATGCCAAAATAGATGAGTAAATCTAGAGATTTCAAATTAGATTAATTAAATCAGTTCAGGACTACTGTGGCTGCTCTTGATATCATTTTATTTTGAAATAACATTTTATTATTGTGATTTATTTTAAATCAGTCACCTACAAATAAAGGAAAAGTCAATGTAAACAGCTTAAAAAACTAATAAAAATTACCAGATGGTGTTTTGTGTCCTTTTAAGTAAATTAGTAACATAACACCTTTAATTAAATCCATGTAATTTCAACTACAGTCAAAGACTTTGTATTTGTTGACCACTGTGTGCATCTCAGATGTGCAGAAGGATTTCTAAGCTGCTTTAGGAATACAAAAGGACTGCTCCTCTTGACTTTTAAAATACATGTGGCTTCCCTCAAATTATGACAGTTATCACCAATAGGTCTTAATATAATTTGCCTCAGGAAAAACTGTTCTGTCAGAATATGTCAAAGTTTTTTAATAAATTGTTAAGTCCACTTTGATTAATGGCAAGATACAGTTTCATGCAGATTCTCTGTTAAATGGTTGTTCACTCTTGCATCCACTCCATTTTGGGGGGACATACAAGAATATTTTGTTTCTGATTCTATGTAAGTGGGTTTCTTTTACTGAACTATGAGACTGAGACATGCAACATTGTCCTCTGGACTCTGGGATTAATGATTTAGTAATTTTACTTCTACCTTTCTGGTCTCAGTTTCTAATCCATCAGACATATTGATCCACAAAGCATTACACACAATAGAAGAGTTTTAAATGTGGAGCACTGTTAAAGCTAAATGACAGCCAGGTGGATTTTTGCCTGTCTTGTTCCTGTAGATCTGTCTTGGGTTATGGAAGCAAAAATGGGTATTCTATTTTCATCTGCTGAAAGCAGTTGGGGAAATGTTTTGTCTTTATTTTTTGCTACTCTGGGGGAAAGGGGGTGGATGCTTTTCTGATAATGGTTCAGATGTTAAAACCAGTTGGGTGCTGTTTCTTATCTCTTTCACCACCCATCCTCCCTCCAGACGGATATTTTCTGCTAATGAGCCATTATGGCCCACCAATGACATTACACATTTACATCATCCCATTGTGAGATGCTCCACCCAGTGCTGGGAGCTCCAGGGTCCCTGCCTAGATAAAAACAGACTCAGAACACCAGGGATCCTGTTTTCCACTGGACCCCAGAGGAAGATCAGTCTCATCAGTGGACCCTTCTTCAACGGGATCATCTACTGCAACAGAGCCACATCTGTTTCTCTAGGAGGACTGCTTCCAAACACCCTGACCAACAGGGTGTCAGGTTGTGTCCCTGACTCTGTCAGGCTTTTCTGGGTTTGTTTGTTTGTTTCTTGTTTACTTGTCTTTTTTGTACTATTACATTTGTACTTTTAACGTTCCTAGTAAAAGAACTGTTTTTCCTATATCTTTACCTGAAAGCCCTTAATTGTAAAACTATAATAATTCGGAGGAAGGGGGGTTAACATTCTCTATTCTAAGGAAAACCCAGCTTTCCCTAGCGGATACCTGTCTTCTAAACCGAGACAAGATCAAATTAGATTTTGAGGTGGGAGTAGGACAGGATTAGAAGGAGGAAGAATAGAAGAGTACCTATAGTCATGCAGTCCTATCCAGGGCAGGAACTCATACACTTTTATTTACAAACATGAATAGGTTTAGTGTGGCTTGGGAGCATCCCCTGAACAGCTGGAAGGTTTTGAGAGGCTGCATGGAGAAAATGCCACTCCAGATATTCAGATAGGAATTGTTTGGAGTTTGGTTGGAGCTTGCTCACACTTGAAAACATGTTTTGCTTAAGAAAGGCTCTTAGTTTGAAGTCCAACAACTTCATTAAGCCTTGAGTAAATAGGAAAGGCCATAACTGAAACTAGGTGGCTGGAAAGTCACCTTTCCAGTCTTAGGGACTGTCTTGCTGGCAAATTTCACATCTCTCTGTCATGAGTGGAATCCTTAGAAATGATGAGAAACGAGCACCTGTGACGCTGTTTAAGATCACAACGACACGGACTCTGACTCAGAAGGCTGACAATGACTCCTTTATTTTTAGTTATTTCTTTCCTTTTATGCTATTCTACAAAGAACAAGCCAATGGGTGGAGAAAAGATAAACTTCTTCACTTACATTGGTCAAGTCAGAGGGACATCAAGAAGAAGTCCCTCCTAGGGAAAGGAATGTAAACATAGGTTACAGTTACAAAAACATGTCTCTTGTTGACAGAACAGTCTCTGGGAAAGAGTTTCAGAGAAACCAAAACATTACAGGCACGAACCAGGGCTACACACCTGGCAGACAATATCTGAGATGTGATCTTCAGCACAAGGCCTTGATCTTAAACCAGACCTTGACACAAAGATACACATATTTAAAAAGCAGCAACTAACAAAATGACTAATAGGAATATTGTAGCCTATTATTTGCAGGTACCCAAATGGAGACCTGTGAACTATTTGAGGCCTATGTACAGAACTAATGGTGAATGTTTTCTGACATTACCATGGAGTGTTTATATATCCTTACATGGACTTTTAGTAAAAACTATAGAGAATAAATTTCTTTCTTTGCAAAGGAGGAAAATAATTGTGTTACTGCACACTGTACTTGCTGGATGTAACAAGTAGTAGAGGAGGGATAATGGCCCACATGTATAAAATACTCCATATCTTTAAGGTACATGTATAAAATCTCATTTTCTTCCCTAAAAGGTATCCTAGAAGTATTGTATATAATTACACAGTCTTAGCATTGTCATTGCCAAGAGTCTAAATTAAGTCTCATAATTATTCTCTCATAAAGAGAGTCAATATATCATAACCTTCCTTTGAAAGATTCAATCAATACCATCAAGTAATTACAATTCTTACCAACTGAATCATGATTAGCCACAATAAGACTTAGACACAAATGCTTATTTAAACAAAATTGTTTGGAACTTTTGGTCTATATTTGTTCACATTAATATCACGGTTCTGCACAGATCTTGCTGCTGTGCAGGAAGAAGTATTATATTTATCAAATACTTAAACTGAGTGTTTTGCCATGTTCCTCTAGGATTTGACTTACTTCAGTAAGGTTAGGAATATAATAATTAAAGTTCAGGATCTTGTCTTTTCCAATGTCACAGCTCATAGTGTCATGAAATCCTGTGGGTGCTAAAAAGTGAACCTCTCTGTAGCACTGTCTGCACTTACAGGATGTAGGTGATAATCCCCAGGGACCACATGTCCACCTCAGGGCCATAGGCACATCCCCGTAGTATCTCTGGTGCTGCAGAGGACAAAACACTTGTCAGTAACACAAAAGCTGAGTGAAGAAATAACAGTTACAAAATCAATTAAAGTCCATGCACAGTAATGTCTTTTATAAAAAGTTAGGACTGCCGATTTAAGACCCCTTAATTAGGCAGATGATTCCCTTCACTGAATATAAAACAAGAGAAGTCATGACCAAGCAGTGCCAGAATAAAATGAGAATTGTACTTTGGTTTCAAACTTTTTTTTTACATTTGTGAAATGAACCACAGAAAGCTATAGCTGCACTGAAGCTACAATGTGACCAAGAAGGTGATGCTTTACCTTCAGTATTTTACCTAGTGTTTTTATAAATACACCACCAACAAAAATGGAGGCAATGAAAAAGCTCCATCCTTTATTGGTTTCAGAGGCAAACACTGAAAGCAAGGATGAGGAGAAGGCTGAGGTACTTCATGCCTTCTTTGCCTCAGTCCTCAACAGTAAGGCCAGTTTATCCTCAGGGAACCAGCCCCTGAGATGGCAGACAGGGACAGAGAGGAGAACAGACCCTGTGCAATCCAGGAGGAGAGAGGTAGTCACCTGCTGAGCCACTTAGACACTCACAAGTCCATGGGACCAGGTGGGATTCATACAGGACAGTACAGGGGATCAGGCACAGCCAGCGGGGGTTCAGGAATATCATGTCCTGCCTGATCCACCTGATCTCCTTTCATGAGCAGATGATCCACCTGGCGGATGAGGGGAGGGCTGTGGATGTTGTCTGTGGAGACTTTAATAAAGTCTTTGGCACTGTCTCCCATGGCATTCTTGTGGAGAAACTGGCTGCTCATGGTGTGGAACAGATGTGGTGTCACTGGGTGAAAAACTGACTGGATATCTGGACTCAGGGAGTGGGGGGGAGCGGAGGTACATCCAGCTGGTAGCTGGGCGCCAGTGGGGTGCACCAGGGCTCAGTGTTGGGACCAGTCTTGTTTTATGTCTTTATCCTGGTCTGGATGAGGGGATTGAGGGTACCCTCAGTCAGTTTGCAGATGACAAGAAGTCGGGGGAGACTAGGAACGCTCTACAGAGGGATGTGGATAGGTTGAATCCATGAGATGAGGCTGATGGGATGAGGTTCAATGAGATTGAGTGTCAGTCATGCCGTGGGCCACAGTAACCCCCTGAAGTGCTACAGGCTGGGGGCAGAGTGGCTGGAAAACTGCTCTGCAGGAAAGGACCTGCATGTGTTAGTTGACAGTGGCTGAATATGAGCCAGTTGTGCCCAGGTGGCCAAGAAGCCTGAGGGCATCCTGGCCTGTGTCAGCAGCAGTGGGGCAGTGATCATCCCCTGCCCTGTCCTGGGCACTGGTGAGGTCACACCCCAAATGTTGTGTTCAGTTTGGGGCCCTTTACAACCAGAAGGACCTTGAGAGAATGGAGCATGTCCAGAGAAGGGAAATGAAACTGGTAAAGATATAGAGAACAAATCCTAAGAGGAGCAGCTGAGGGAGGTGTGACTGTTCAGCCTGGAGTAAAGGAGGCTCAGGGATTCTCTACAATTACCTGGATGCAGGTTGTAGTGGCGTGAGGGTTGTCCGCCTTTCCCATGTAACAATAATAGGTCAAAATAAAATGGCTCAAGCTTCACTAGGGGAGGTTCAGGTTGGACATTAGGAAGAATTTTCTCACTGAAAGGGTGGTTAAGCATTGGAACAGGCTGCTCAGGGAGATGGTGAAGTCATCATCCCTGGAGGTGTTCAAGAAACAACTGGACATGACCTTTAGTGCCATGGTTCAATGAACATAGGGGTGTTCAGTCAAAGGTTGAACTTAATCTTGAATATCTTTTCCAACCTTAATGGTTCTACGAGTCTATTTACTTGGCACTTTATTTGGGCTTCATTTTTGATATTCTGTTTTACTTGGAAAGACATGCAGAACATTTCAGGCAGTTGCTTCTGCTGCAGTGAGGAGCAAACAGAAAGGCCAAGCAGTTTTGGGGGGCTCCAGCTCTGCAACAGTAAAGAAGAGTCAATGTCTGCGCAAGCAGCTTGAGGACCCTGGTCCCACTGGATCTGAGATGCACATGGAATGACCTCCACATTTCTGGAGCACAGTGGGCTGGCTGTACCTACAAGCATCAATGCAATCTCTTCCCCTTCCCATATTACACTTGCACAACCATGAACAGAAGTGCTTGTAGTATTTTTTAATATTTCCAGAAATTTGCTTTTGGTGAATGGATTTGTCCAGTACATTGCTGTTAGTTTAGGTGTTGCCTATAACAGACTGATCATGAATCACTGCTTTGCATGGGCTTGATTTTTTTAACTACTCTTAGAAATCATTTATGCTCTTCTTGTTAAGTTCACTGAAAGCACAACATTGCAGCAAACTAAATTCTCTCTGACCATCTTCTTGCTTTCAGTCCTCTGCATCAGTCTGCACATGCCAAGGACTGTAGATTGTCAAGTGTTGATGCCAAAGTATTCATACTCCAGTATGTGTTTTTCTTGCTGTATCCTTTCTGGAGAAGCTGCTCATAGATGGGTGGGCAGGATGTGGGAGCTGGCAGCCTGGAACCATCAATTATTCATAGTTTAATTTGGCATTTAAACAGTATTTCTCCTGGGTTTCCTCCAATTCTGGAAACTAATGCGTGAATATTTTCTGGGCACCAGGACTTCTGCGCAGTCTGTTAGCTTGAGTTGTAAATCAAGGATTGCTATAGGCACATTACTTTAGGCGTAAAGCTCCTTTCTTCCTTTCTCTACAGAAATATTCAGCCTCAGTCCTTCCCACCAAGTTAATGTAACTCTGAGGGCTCTACTATGGGAATAAGGCTTATCCTTTTTTTATAGCATATGAAGATGGGCATAAAAAGGGCTAAGCACTAACTATGGATGTGTGGCAAGCATAACTGTCACAAGGGAAGACAACCAGAACCTTAATAGCTAATATGTGAAATACAGTTTTATGAAACTAACTGGACTGGAATTAGGTGCTGCTCTAAAGCAGACTTGGCAGGTGTGTGTGCTTTGCAGGCAATGTCATACAAGGTGCTGGACAATGTCACCTGAATTGCATTATCATCTGTTCTGTGAGGTGACAGAGTGATCTCATGGTCTTCTCTAGTGTCCTCTTTCCTTTGACTCTACAGTTATAAAAGAAAATGTAAGTAACAAAACAACATACCACAGTACCCTGGAGTTCCACAAACTGTCTTCATGGTCACATGATCTTCTACAATCTTGGAAAGTCCAAAGTCAGCTGTTAAGATGGTTTGGGAATATTAGTGTTCTTACTCCCTGTAGTAATGTGGGGGTTTATGTTGTATATGCAATTAAATAAACATTTATATGTTAAATGAATGGTACTGATATTTCCAGAGGTAATCATTGATTTAATGAATCTACCCATGCTACAATCTGGAAGCAAAATTTGCTGTACAAATGAGTATTCCTGGCTCTTGCTTGACAGAAATGTAGCTTGTCTTTTATTCTGAAAACTGCATAAAGCCAGTACAGTGGGAGGCCAAAGGGCATACAAGCAGAGAACCAGAAATATATTTTAGGTATATATTCAGTTTCCAGCCCTTGAGTAATCCAATAAAATTATCATTACGATTTCAGGGGTCAGAGTATGTAGTCTCTGCAAGACTAAATCCCAGCACTATTTTGATAGTATTTTGATAGAAGGCTTCTAGGGACATAAAGATGGTGACAGAATACTGATCATCCTTTCTCCAATGATTCCACCCTGAATTACTTCACAGAGCAAGGGCCTTCATGACAATACACACTGTAATTACATGACTCNATAAAATATATATATAATAAACTGAACTTATTAAAATTCCAGTTTAGGTGATGAAAATCACCTTTGCCTTAAAAGCACAAAATCAAAGTACTTGATTTTGGTTTGTTAGACCAAATATAAAAGGGAATGTTTTGACTCATGATCAGGATAAAAATAGGTCACTTGTTCCTAAATGGCTTTCTTGCATTATCATTTATCTTATTAGAAATGCAGCTTACTTTTACAAACACAGCCACTAGTTGTAAACTGGATTTCAATTTAAACAAGCAATGACCTTACCAAGAGGGTGAAGAATCATGGCATTTAGGAAATGTTCAAAAGCCCTACACACTCTGGATGTCAAACCAAAGCCACTGGAGCTGCATGAAATGATCAAATTTAGAGCCTTTACAGGAAAGATAAGAAGTAGGATGAGATATAAATTAAAATACCATCACCCAGAGAACCAAGACATTCCTAGAAATTTATATAAAATTGCTTGACACCAGTTCATGGAAATTTGGCTCCAGAAACCCATGATGAACACCAGCCTAATAAACATAGAAACAGGAGCACCTGTAGTATTTTCAAACTCAGAAGGATTGCACAGATGTTGCTTATTTCTCAAGCAAAAACTAGTCATGTCCAAAATTTTTGAACATCATACCCTTTGGAAGTGTCTGCCATCTCCGACAGAACTGTCAAAATCCATTCCTGATCAGGAAACCCTTGTCCCTCCTCACCTCCTCTATGGTGCTGACCACACTTCAGAGAGTTTCCCTGTGCTCTTTCCAAAGATCTCTCCATGCCCCTTAAATCTGCCTTCAAAACAGAAGCCAGCCTTGCTCAGTTTGCTTTCTACCACTTATCTGCATGTTTTTATTTTCACACCAATGGATCTTACCTCTTAAGGTACTAGTTTAACAGAAAAAAAGGGGCATAGAAGTGGTGCACAGAACTTTATGCTATTCTCATGATCTTTCTCATTTCCAGTGCTTTAGTCTCTGCCATGTTCTGCATGATTTTGGCTATAAATTCTCTTAGTAAGCTTCTAGTTTTCCGTTGGTTTTAAAAACATAATGTACAGGTGTGCTGCTGAGGTAACATGCTGTTCATTCAGCACTGGCCTCAAATAGAGTGATTGTGAGATGTATATACTCCAAACATCAGTTAGCACATATTACTGATGCAAAGGCATTGGGGAAGCACACATTTAATGCTGCTCACCAATTTTTAATGGTGCATCTGGTGCTGGTGTTGCATAGAGTAGATTTTCTGGCTTCAAGTCTCGATGCACAATCCCATTTGCATGCAGATACTAAAAAAGAGAAAGTCAAAGCATGTAAGTGAGAATGATCAGCGTAAATTGATGTCTTTCTAATTCTCTGTAGCAGCAGATTAATATTTGCTCTGTAACTCTGAAGAGTTACTTCACTAATTTTCCAGCAGTTCTTTTTCCTGCAGATTTGCTCTGCATAGGATCCTTGGATTTATATTGCAATCTGAATAGGAAAATAAAATTTCGGAAGGCAAAGATAACATCATGTTCATTTTGGAACAAAAACATTTCAGAAAGTATCCTTGAATTTTAATAAGGCAGTAGATCATAAGAAGCAATCTAATAGATGATGAGATGCCAAAGTCCAGCTCAGAGGAAGGTTGTTTCTGCACATTATAACATTCTGAGAGGTAGGAAAACGGTCACATAACTATTAAACAATTAAATAGACATATTTGTGTAGAAAGGATGCAGTAAATGTATTGGACCAACTACAAAATGATTGGGGTCTCTTGGTGCAGACTTCTTACCAGTTTTAAAACCACTCAATTGCAAAGTCCCAAAAATCCATCTGTATTACCAAAGTACATGCAGTACATGTGAATTCACTCACCATTGAATTCCTGCCTTGAGCTAATGGAAGGAAAAATTTCTAAAACATATGGCTACTGTTGCAGCTGAGAAGCCTGTAAGGGCATTTTGGAGGTCAGCTGCCTGATAAAGGAATGCTTAGTCACGGTAGCTGGACCTGGTTGAAGCCCACCTTTGGCTCTCAGAACCTCTCTTATCTCTCTGTAAGACTATTGGCTACTGTTACCCTGACCTTACTATTGGTCAATTTCCAAAACCCTCATACCCTATAAAAACCCCTCAACACGGCCCAGAAGGCAGAAGAAAGCCGTCCCTGGACCCTTCACAGAGCTGCATTAAACTTCCTGTGGAATAATCTACACGGCATCTTCTCATCTCTCTCCCTCGGTCTGCCTAAGCGGCTGGCAAGCAGAGCTGAATACACGAAAGCTGATTATCACTGCTAGCTGATCACTTGCTAGAGCTATCACTTGCTAAGAGCTGTATATCACTCGCTTGCTAAGCCAGCCAGAGAAGCCTTGAGACCCAGCACAGAATTCTAGGATAAGGGGTGCCGGGAGGTACCGCTCTATCCAGGAATATCTGTGGCTAACAGGGTCAGGCTGACCCTGGGACTCCAGAGAAAAAGGCTTCAGGCTACCATTTACACTGCTATGGACAGAAATAGAAAAAAATATAATATACAATATAGTGATAGACAAAAGGATAGACTAGGATAAACTAGTGAGAGGAATTCTGTATTTCTTATTGATAAAATATTCACACAAAACTCTGAAGTCATAGAAGAGAAATGCTTAAGGGTAGAATCACATTATCGCATTCAAAACTCTCATGTTCTACATTTTAGTAGCATCTCTCTTAGCTGTGTTTTCACTACCCAAAAGCCCCAATCTCTGTGCATATTTATGCAGGAAATGACAAATGGTTGAATATTCACCTAGACAACCCAGCTATAATGTGCACTTGGGTTAGTATCTGAGGTGGATTCTTGACTGTGTATCTCATTAGAATTTTAGTTCCTATAAATTGCCAGTGATTAAATAACTTTAAGGAGGAATACATTACTTTGTCCTTGGGCATTGTTTTAGTGGCACTGTGTGATTTTTACATGTGTTTTTCTCACAAAGCAATAAATGTTCTTTATTGACTTTCCCTGCAATCCCAAAGTCACAGGATTTGTCATTATGTGGCTTTTAGAGATCAGCCAAAGACTCACACCTTACTTCACAGTGAAATTTAAGTATTGGTTCCAGGTGTTTTCTAGTTATCTACAGAGATAACTAATCAATTATCCAAGGTAAAAACACCCAACAGCTTATGGAAACTGATGTATTGTACACTGCTACATCATTTAATATAGCCGCATCTGCATGGCTGCTAATGATCATGTCCCCCCTGCATAAAAATACATCTTCATCATGCTAGACTGCTTCATCTATAGCAAAGATGCTCCCACAGCATAGCAGTGATGTGTTTGACATGCAGAGGTAATAGCGGCACACAGGGAGTGGACCAAAAGTCATCAGACTTGGGTGGACTGAAAAAAGATGTCTGAACTGATCTGTGTTCATGTGCTGCAAATCAGTGTACCTGCCTCTGTAGGAGTGAGAAGGATCAGACATTTCACAATCACTCAATAGAAAACAGATACTTCCAATTCAGCTGCACAAAAAATCCTTAACCAAATTTGTGCAGAGGAATGTTCCAGCTAAGTTTGCAGTCTTTCAGCAGGTCCTTTTTAACACATGCCCATAATCCTAAAAGTATTTTATGCTGTGAGGCTGAAAACATAGAAATTTTCTTCTCTTTCAAAAACACATTTTTTGTGGGAGGAAATTTTGGGAAAATCTTTAGGGTTCAACTTTTCCTCCCTTTTAAGTCATAAAAGGAGACTGGCTTGTGAGGCACCTTCTCAGACATAGCAAGAACCATAACTGAGAACATATGCAAACCATGTTTGTGCCTCATGACTGACTGACTTTTTAACCAATTATATTGAACTTGGAGTGTGACCTGTTTTGGTTTTTTTTTTGGTTACAAATTCACAAAACTCCAAGCAGGAAAATTTCCCTCCTCTGTCAAGCTCACTATTTGCATAAAACTCACACATAGGGGTGCCCAACAAATGAAGGTTGCCTCAATAACTTAACCCATGCCTTTCAAAGATTGTCACTGCAATAATCTGTGCCCTCTCTCTCACGTGTCCTCATAACAACGCCTGCACTTACTCCCTCTTCACCACACCTCCCCTAATCTTCCCAGCATCTAATCCAGAATTACTGCCCAGACATAGTAACTCTCTGCAGCCCACAGAGGTCTTACCATGGTCACACCCTAAAATCAGTCTTTGCTGTTCTTTCCTCTCTCATCCATTGTTTCTCCTGCTTGACGTCCTATTTGGCCTGGGACAAGACATGCATATGGCCTCATGCTGCCAGGTCCTGGGTTTAACGGACCTACTGTTGGCAGCTTATATCTTTTATAAGAAGTCAAATTTTTTTGAGTTTTGCCAATAGGGTCAATAGTTTTGTTGTGAACTAGCAGGCAGAAGGGCAACGTGGATTATAAAAACCCCAAAACCAACCCAACAAAACCCCAGTGGTTCTATGGATATGGAACCATTCTTCATGGAAGTACCAGCTAGGTTCATAGATCCCCTGAGAGGATAGAGAGCTGGCTAGAGGCCTGTAAGAGGTATCTGCATCCAAACAGCCTTGTTAATAAAGGTCTCTTGCAGATGCAGTGATCTCCTGTGCTCCAGCCTGAGCCACCTGCCACTTACTGAGAGCGTTTCCTGCTCCATAACCCCCTTGCAGCATTCATTTTCAGCATGGCTCCCTTATTTAGTAGATATTCTGGGACAGACCTGTTTCCAAATTTTCATCAGTCCCAATAGCTCTGCTCCCCATGTAGCATTAAAGCTCCTGGTATTGACACTGCTACTACTACTTGGTGTTGTAGCAATATGAACAGTATTCTGAGCTAGAATATCTTGGCTTAGAAACAGGTTTAGTTAGTAGAATAATCTACTTTGTATGACAATTTATATGCGCTATATTTTGATTGCTCTTGCTTTATTTCTCGTATACCAATTCTAAAAAAAAATTATGTTCCTTGGCATAACTTCACAGACTTCCCAGTTTGTAGTACACACTTGGGCATTGTGCACTTCCATTGTAAAACAGGTAGTCTGTGCTCTATTACTTATGTGCTATGTCTCTTAATAACTAAGTTATGTAATCAAATGAGAGGATCTGGGCCCAGGTAGCATGCCAGAGCTCACTTTATGAACCTAGGCATTACTGAATTACATCACATTTCCACATAAAAGACATGGATAAGACTTGGAGAATACTTTATTTCTATGGCTGGATGTAGAGTTTTTAAATGCATAGCACTGCAGAACAGTTTAATATATCATGCACATTAAAATGTGATCATGATGTGGTACTCTCAGTGTAGCTAAAATATTCAGTTTTCACTTTCTTCAAATTTTCAATAGAGAATGCCAGCCAGTAAAAAACCACAAAGGAATCTCAGGTAATCTGGGAGAAAAATTTTATAATAAAATTGAGTAACACAGTCTTATTACTCTTTGATAAACTTTGAGGTCAGATTCATCATGACACTAGGTCATGCTGAATCTGACATACAGGCCCTTCCCTGCAGGACTTTCTTAGAATGAAAGCAGCCTTCATTTTGGTCTTTACTCCTGAAGTACACAACAGCAATTAATGACTGAACAATTTCCATGACTTTAACTATGATTGCAACAGAAAGACTTTTTCTTTTTTTTTCTTTCCCTCTAAGCTTTTTTTCCCAAAAAGCTCTCACTTTGCCGCATGGAAGTTTCTTTTGTTCTTTGTTTTGTTGTTTAATAACTCAGGTAGCTATCTAACTTGAAAGATTTTATGAGAAAAGGAAAAATGTAAACTGCTTAAAACTCTGGCCCTATCCCTTACTTTTATTTATGGTACCCATTTCATAGAAATGTAGAAAAGTAGGCTGTAATGAACCTGAATCATCCATTCCTCTCTATGCTCCTTGGCAGCATGAATTACACCTACAACAGTTGTTTGTTCAATTCATTCCTGCACACCTCTGCTATTAGGGACTCCACTATTTCCCTAGGCAATTTGTTACAGGGCTGTGCATTCCTAACTGTTACAAAGTATTTCCTTGCAACTCACCTGGATTTGACAGGAACGATGAAGCCCACTGCTTCGTTTCCTATATATGGAAGAGGCAGAAAGTAGATTATCTCCTTTTTTAGCAAGAGCCTTTTGAATACTTCTTACCATGTACAGAATTATTCTTCTCGCTAAGACTGCAGAACTTTTGTTTGGTAAATCTTTTCTAGAGTTTTGGTCATTCTTGTTTTCTCCTATAAGAAAATGTCAACTTGCACTAATCTGTTGAATATGCAAAAATGCATTCCAGTGGTTGTCACCTGACAAACTTTATAGAATGTATAAATAAATGTATTTGTCTTTTTTTCCAACATATACCACTCCTGTCTACCTTTTGATCCAGTATAACCTTCAAGTCCTTTCTCTTTTTTATCCACTGTTCTTGACTGTACAAAAGGACATTGAATTTTAGCTAATTTTATTTTATTCCTAATCCTGTTCTGCCACATACTGCAGCTTTCTCCAATTTTATGGTGTCCAGAATTTTTGTAAGTGGACCTTCTATTCCATCATATAAGGTTATCAACAAAACATACTAAAAAAGCAGAGCAGGCAAAGCTTCTCCTGAACCCCCACTTTGATCTTCAGATACACTGCTACACATTCTCTCAGTCAAGACAACCAGTCTCTAACCAGCTTAAAATCACATAACTTTGATAATATTTTGCTAATTTATTGTAAAACTGTCAGATGAATCAGGTACTGAAAGCTTTACTTACATCAAGTGAGTACAATACCTTTTGCTTCTCCCCCACTAACAATGTCTCTTACTGTGCTTGAGAAGAACTCAGACTGATTTGGCATGGCTTGATCTGAACAAAATCCTGCCTTGCTGGGGACCTCCATGCCTTGTTATTCCCCAGGTGCCCCATATTATTTTCTTCATTATTTACTTCAAATTTTTGTGCGGACTGAAGTTAATTCCTTACTTCTTCGTCTTGAAGTGAGTACTAGATACATCTGCTTTGCTGCCCAGCCTCCATCAGAAGTGAATGTTATCTATTAAATCTATTTTAGGCTTAAAAAGCTTGCTGTTTAAAGATTGTACTATGCAGGTCACAGGGTGCAAACAATTTTAAAAATATCTAAATTTGAATACACCCTTAAGCTAATTTTTAGTTAATATTTTCTTATTTGAGGCTCATCTTTTACAGCTTAATCACTGCTATTAAATGTGCCAGATACCTGGGTATAGCTGAACATTTAATGGAAACTAGCAGGAAAAAAAAGAGACAGAAACAGTGCTTCCTTCGTCTAGGCATCTTTCAATAGGTCTCCTTCACCTTTAGCTCTTCTTACGAGGATGACTGAGTTTGCTACCCTTGTCTCAAGCTAGATGCATTCACATTTTCTGCCTATGTCTTCTGGCTTCAGCCTTTGAATTCCTGGTGCTATTCAATACCAGGCATGAAGACCCTGACCTGTTCTCTGCTTCTGCATGTGTCTGTGCAGGATGGGCTCTTCCTGAGCAGGGACCTTCATTCAAGGACTGATGATGGCAGATTTCTGTATGCATCAGCAGTGGGGAGAAGAAGCCTGTTGTCTGATGTTGCTGGTGCAGCAGTTTCATTATAGCAATTTCTGTCCAGGATGCTGATAATGTGACTGCCATGATCATGAATATTAGATTTGCTCATGTTTTCAAAAGGAAAATTTCCACCAGTTTCATTGGTTGATAGAATATATTTATGACTTGTGTGTAGAATTTATTACAAAACCAGAACTGCAGGGTTTTGTATCAAAGCCAGCACTGGACATCTTCTGCTTATAAGTGCAGTCATTACATGGATGAGGAGCTGAAAACAGGGAGTATTTTGCTCCCTTTGTAGTAATGTCTAGACTTGTAATTAAGCTCTTTCTGTAGCCCTCACAAAAACTGCAGAAAAGAGGGTCATTGCTTAATGAAAGATACTGCACAGTAATTTGGTTTGATTACAGCCATATACTGTGTGAATAGGAATGGTTAATTGATACAGATTTTGCATCAGTTGAGAGGAAGTTTAAATAAACTTTTAAGAAACTAGAAGGATATTGGGGAAAAAAATTCCCTGTTTTCTAGTCCTAGGAAGGTGAGTGAGTTCACCTTATACAAGTAGAATGAGAAAGCCAGTCTCCGACTAAGTGGTGTCTAAAATCATCATTCAACACAGATCTTACAGAGTACAGAGAAACATTCAAAATGCATCACTGAAAAAGTACCTGGAATCCTACATTCCATGTTGATGTAAACTTTGGAAAACGAGGCACATGCAGCTTTGGGGAATTAAGAAATATCTAAAATGTTATAGTTAGTGAGCACTTCTGCGAAGTTACATTCTCACACATGTATTAGACAGTTTACACTGCACAGGTCCAACAACTGCACAGAAGTTACAGATTGATAAGAGGATATGGTATGTGACCTGGAGCTACTGCTAGGAGATACTCCTTATCCTAGGGGAAACCAGACAGTTCTCCTGCATCTCAGTTTTCACATTTTTGAAACGTTTTAGGCATATAAGCTACACAGATAACAGAGTGACAAGTGCAAAGGGAAATGGGGACATACAATAATTTAGTTTTGAAATGGTGCTGTCACCACTGAAATCCATATAAAATTTCCCTACTTCAAATTCATCAGACTTTATTTAAAATATGTATAGTAATAGGACAGCTTGTTTCTGTGCTTCCATATATCCCTTAGGCAGCACATAACTTTAAATGCAGAACAGGACCTGAAATCCCATATGCTTTGGCTTGTGAAATTGGATAGTTTTGTTTGTGCTGATTATGGAAAAGTGCATTTATCTGTTGCTTACATGGTAAAAACATTATTTAGCGTTAATTTTTTTCTGTACAAAATAGAACACAAGAATGGAAATAATTTTGAATATACAGGGATTGTTTTAAGAGGTCTAGCAGAAGTATATGTTAAAATTCCTGCTTAAAGACCTTAAAAAAAAAGAAACCAAATGAAAAACCACCATCAATTGTAATGTCAGAACCCAGCTCCACAGGCATGAACAAGGTTGGAATAATAAAAGTGTGAGATCAAGTTATAGTTATATACACATCCTTATCTCCCCTTTGCCACCATTCGTTTCCGCTAGTCACATTGGTTTTGGGAACGAACAGAGAAATGGCTTTATCATCACAGAAGACAAAACCAATATCAATTTATATTCTGGATGTATTATTTCAGCAAGTTTTGGAATTCAGTGTCTGGATAACCACAAAACAGAGACTTAGAAAGGCCACAACTATCTTGAAGAAATCTGATTCTTTGCACTTGTTTTTACTGGTTGCTCTGGGAAATACGATTATGCCATTATGTTTGCTACTTGAGAACCCAACTTCCAAGTATTTTCATAAAATGTCAATTATAACCTAGTCAGATTCATTTAACTGAACATTGTTTTGGTGGAACAAAGAATATTTGCCTTTGTACTTAGCATAAGTATGCGCTAGCACAACTAATTTGATTTCTAATATCAGATAATAAATCTGTGTATTATAACAAAGAGTGAAGAAATGCATCAGCATAGATAAATAAATCTAAATCTCATTATTTTCTTTACTGATCTATGATGTTCAGAGTTATGAGATAGATCAGAAAGGAGGTTTTAAATTAAGCAGTTAGTTTCAACTGCGTTCCCCACAGTTAGTTTCCTTTTACATTTGGGAGCATTTTTATCTTTTTGAATGTTCTGGCTTTTAGGAGAATGAATCAGCTTTAGGGATGATGACACTACAGCAGGTGTGGTGACAGCAAATCATGTACAGTAATTTCTGTGCAAAATGACATATGTAGGAGACGGTAACACACACACTTCCCACACAATTCCCAAATAAGCAGGCTTTGTGCAGAGAGCTAACTGTCTGCAATGACATGAAATTCTCCCCCTAAACCATAAGTAGGCCGCAGCATCGGAGTAGCTAAAAGAGCTTTGATACAGTGGCTTTTTCTTACATCCATCTGGAACAGCCACCCACTTGCAGACTATCTGAATTCAGAGAAGAATTAACATATATTTACCATGTTTGTCACACAACCACTCCGCTCATTTTTCTTTTTTGTTGTTGTTGTTTTGTTTGTTATTGCTGTTGGTTGGTTGGTTTGGGGTTTTTTTGTTTGGTTGGTTTGTTGGTGGTTTTGTTTGGGTTTTTTTTGTGGTTTTGTTTGTTTGTTTGTTTGTTTGGGGCTTTTTGTTTGTTTGTTTGTTTGTTTTGTTTTGTTCTGTTTTGCATGTCTGGAGTACAGAAGACAAAGGTGATTCCTCTTCTTCTGCAATTGCCCAGACCTCTCATGCAGGGAAATCTTCCCACTGCAGTCTCCACAGACTGGGTACCTTTTCTAGTTGCGTATGGAATAGGTGAAAAATATATTTTGTTTTGTGAAAACTCAATAATTTATGGTGAAATTCAAAAGAATTATTGTAATAGATGCAGGGTAATGTCACAAAATTGGAGTGGGCGGAGCTTACTGAACAGGTGTGACTTGATCTGTTAGTACTGCTGAGGTACAGTACACTCCTCTGTGAGGTGCAAAAAAAGCCTCAGGAGAGAGAAACTCCCCCAAAACCAGCATCCTTCTTAAAGCAAAAGTCAAAACCTAGCAGTGCAGTTTTTCCTTGGTACAAGCACTCATTGCCTTTACAGTTTTGTTTGACTCACAGAACCTCTCTGCTCAACCTAACTTCACTTAGCAAAGCTCTTACAATGAACCCTCACAGTGTGCTGAGCTTTTATGGTTTGTGCAGAGGTCAGAAGACAAAAAGCATCACAATCACATTACATTCTGCCACTTTGTTATACTCACTGTCTTCACCATCTTTTACTTTATTGACCACAGTCACATTATAAACAAAGAAACAAATCCCTAATAAGTAAGAGTTTTTAATTAACTTCAAGACATGAAAGATATTTAAATTGCATTAGAGATGGAATTATTTTAAGACCAACCTACAAAAAAGCAACCTCAAAAGCTTTGTAAATAAACTAGTGTGCCTTTGCAAAGTAACGCAACTACATCAAATTTGAAAGGAAGCAAGGAGGAATTTTAGCCAATGTCCATAAATCTACAGAAAGGCTTTTATGAAACTGCTCTCCCTATATAGAACACAAAATTCAGCAAGATCACTGCAATTCTAGCAAATTTTAAAATTAAGTAGATTCTCTATACTGAGCAGATTATTGAAAAGCAAATACTGTTTTTGCAAGCCAGTAATGTCTTTGGTTTTTCCATTAGGAAATTGAAAAGATACCAATGAAAACCAATCTAGAATAGATCTAAAGATGTTGTCAATGATTATCTGGTACTAGCTTAAGTCCCAATAACTTTCATAATCAGAGAGATATTTAGTTAATAGAAAACTATTTCTGGCAGCATTAGATTTCACTGACCACTGGGATTCACTAGCCACAGCTTTAGGATACCTGTAACAGGGCCATATTACAATGCCCTAATTAGCCACAGGTGCACACCTGTTCATTCTGTACCAACATACTTTAGTTTCCTTGAAAGAAATTGTTTTTTGTATTCTAATCACAGCACTAAATTTCATTTTGATTAATTTGTCTCCTTTTTAAAGAGGGACATTTCATAAAGCAATGTAGATCTTAAATGGCTAAGTTACAGTCTTTATTATGTGGTCTTGAACAAGCAGATTTTGTTCTGCCTGTACTGAATACTACAAAATTAGGCCATGTCAGGAAGTGCTCCTGGGTGCTAATACTCAATTTTTACACTGTTCAAATGTTTAGAAAAGTCCTGGGTAAATTAGCACTGATTAAAACAACAAAAACAACACCCTGTTTCTCAAGCAAAAGTGTATTCCCATCAGGTAATTTGAATCTGTCCATTTTTTAAAGGCTGGCACAATTTAATGGCATGGGTATTGTCTGTAACAAGCTAGCTGGTATTGTTGACAGTGAAAGACTGTTTTGGTAGGGTCAGACTGTAAATTGTTTCACAGGTGAGATTTCAGGTTAATAAACCAAGGAGGATCAAATTTCTCTTGTCCACTCATGAAACTCTCATTCCAAAATTTGCATTTAAAAAAAAGTCTATAATTTTTAATGCATCATTTTATCTATGGGATATTTATAATATTTGAATTCTTCTTTAGGCACAAATAACACACAGATGTTGTTTTGTGTTAATTATACTGCTTTCTTTGAATGGTCAAGTTTGACCTACATTGGCATCATTTGTTGAGCCTAATATTGAGCACACATTTAAGCTGCATAAACAATATTATTTTAAAAAAGAATACTATTTTTTTACTTTTGCTACAGACTTTTTACAAAATGTAGTTTTAAACAGCTTAGCCCTCAAAGAGCACGGAAGAGTCTCCACTTATTCATTTGCTAGATGTGAGCCCTCAGCCAGTGAAATACAAAAGCCAACCTCAGTCTTCCAGGTGCCATTATATTAAACCACAGTGGTGGTGTGGCAAATTTAGACTGATCTCAGCCTCACAGAAGTGTGACACATGCACTCTCCTTTTCTGAATCAGGAAGGGAAACATTATCAGGAAACAGGAAATATCATTTCTGTCAGCAGTATCATACCTCAGGCAGCTCCTTGTTCGAGGAGGCTTGCAGGCTAGACCTGCCAACTATCGTCAGCTTTCATGTTTTTGCAACACAAAATTTATGCTTAAAATGAGAAAAGAAATCTATTATGCTCTATCATGGGTATTGGTGTTATTGAGCATACAAGGTGTTTATACAGGGTTTTTCCTGTATGGCACTTATATAGAGTTCTATTTTTGGTAACAATTTCTCATTGGTTATACATTCTTTATGACATCAGTTACTTGGTAATCATTACAAAGTTTCACACCTTTCTTGGTCACCTCTTCCCAGGGATTAGTTATCTGTATCTGTCGCTCCCATGGTTCCTGGTCAATCAGGCCTAAGATATCAAACTCCTTTATCAGTTCCTCTGTACTCTCTGTTTCATTCCCCATACCTCTCCCTTCCTGTTCAACCAAAAATACACATTTAAGTGACTTGTCTATTAATTTTTTCACACACTGTAAAATACAAGGAATAACCATAACAATATATAATACATAATAGGCCTAACACATATAAGCCTATTTTAACTAAATTTCTTATCCATCCACTAAGTCTTAGACTGATTTTTCCCAGAATAATTAAACCGAATAAATAATACGAAGACCCATTTTCACTGAGCCCAGGAGCTCTAACTCTTGAGGCTCAAGGGACACCAGGGAAAGATAAGGGGTCCACTGAAGAACAATTTAAAAAGTCGAAAACATAAAGCGCTTTCTGCAATCTCTCAGCAGGGGTGCCATCTCTAGCTACCCTCAGAGCCAGAACTTAAGAGTTGCTTGAGACAGCCATGAGCCTGTTCAATGATAGATTGGCCTGTTGGGGTAGGAGGAATACCTGTTTTGTGTGTAATTCCCCATAAAGCAAAAAAAAGCAGCAACCCAACAGGAATTATTAGTTGGGCCATTGTCTGACTCTACTTCAGATGGTATACCAAGAGTTGCAAAAGCAGAAGTGAAGTGTCTACAGACATCTTTGGCTTTTTCCTCTGAATGGGCTGATGCAAAAACAGCACCAGAAAAGGTATCAATAGAGGAATTAATGTACCTTATACAGCCAAATTCAGAAAAATGGGTAACGTCTGACTGCCAGACTTGAAGGCTCTGAAGCCCTCTGGGATTAACACCTCCTGCAACAGAGGGAAAAGAACACCTTTGGCAATCAGGACAAACAGCAAACTAAAGCCCTGAAGCTTGGGCTTTAGTAATGCCAAAGTGTTGAATCAAAGAGGCAGCATTTTGGTGAAAAAAAAGAATGGCTCAGTTTAGCCTGTTCTATCTTATCAGGTAGAACAGATTGCAGTATGGGCATTGTTAAAAGGTCAGCCTGCCTGTTGCCTTTAGCTAAAAATCCGGGAAGGTCTGTGTGTGATCAAATATGCATAGAAGGAGCTGCAACCAATAAAAAAGTTGTGAATTTTCAACCTCTTTCAAAACTGATGCTTCAGCTCGCATCACAATTCTTGTAACATAAGCTGAATCTGTAACCCGATTAAAAGGAACAGAAAATTTTTGAAAAGATCTGACAACAGTAGTAATATGGTGGGGAACCTTCATCTGTGGATATATCTGCCAGGCACTAGAAGAGGGATCTCTCCATACTACCACTGATTTATGAGAGCGACCAGAACCACCTGTGAATGCTGTTAAGGTTTTAAGTGGAAACGTACTCCTCTTGCATTTTTCTATCAGTTGAAATAAAGGTGTTAAAAGCTTATGTTTTGGAGGATGCACTGAGATTTTACTGCTGAATTCAGCAAAGGCCATCTGAACAGCCTCTGATTCCTGAAATATCCAATTCAACTAAAAGGTGGTAATAGGCAGGAAAAATAGTGGAAAATTCCACTCCTGCAAGAAAAGTGAGTCTTTGTAGAGCTTTAACAACTAGTTGGGCCATCATTTCATGTTGAGTACTGATGGTTTTGGTCATTTGGTGTGGTAGAAAAATCCATTCAATGATAAGCAGAGGGTCTGGTGCTTTGGAGTCCCACTGATAAATCAAAGCATGGGGCTGTTTTGCTGGATGCAGAATTATTAAAAAGAAAGGCAGCTCAGATGCCCAACATGCAGCTTATCTGTTTACTAAGGCATCCGTCATGCTTTGCAGAGCCTGTTGAGCTTGTAAAGTAAGTTGTCTACGTGATGAAAGGTCTGAGTCTCCTTCTAGCCGTTTAAACAAAGGACTTAGCTCTGCATTTCAAATCCCTAACAGGGAGAACAACCAATTAGCTGTTCCCAGAAGTTTTTCCACATTATGCAAGGTACAAATATTTGTCTGATTTTGCAGAGCTTGGGGGATAATGGAATGGATTCCAATGTGCCACCCCAAATACGTCCAGGGAGGATGTTTTTGTACCTTTTAAGGAGCTATGCAAAGCCCTGCCTCATTTACAGGCTTAGTGATAAGGGCTAAAGTTTTCTCCATGGCTTCCTATTGTTCAGCTGCTACAAGAATATCATCCATATAATGGTACAAAAGAACATGGGGCATTGTTGACAAACAGGATTGAGGACCTTAGTAACATACTATTGGCAGATAGTAGTTTTCCATGCCCTGAGGTAAGACAACCCAGTGATACTGCTGCAGGGGCTCTTGTATGTTTGTGCTAGGAATTCAAAAGTCAAATTTAGCAGCATCATCAGGAGGCAAAGGAACACCAAAAAAACTATCTCTTACATCAGTAACAGTCAGATGCCAATGTCTGGGGGTCATGGTAGGAGATGGGAGACCAGTCTGTAACATTCTCCATGTCTACCATAGCTGCATTACTTTTCCAGAGATCATGGAGTAAATGCCACTTGCCAGTTTGCTTTTTGATAACACAGGAGAATTCCAAGGACTGGTAGAAGGGACAATATGACCTTTTCAGAATTGTTGGACCAACTCCATTAATGCCCACAGTTTCTGCAGTGGTAGAGGCTGGTGATCCACCTAGAGTGGATTTTTTGCTTTCCAGGTTAGTTTTAAAGTGCTGCAAGCTTCAGTGGCCCCCACTAAAAATCGTATTGAATTCTAAAGCCCATTGGGAGAGAACATTCCTTCCCCACCGGCACTGGTAATACAAACAGTTTGACTAAGGCAAGGTGTCCATCAGGGCCTTTGATCTGTATCAAGTGTCAGCTTTGATAGCTGTGGCTGCTCCCTCCAATGCCTGAAAATGCCTGAGCACTTCAGCAAGGGGCCATTGTGAGGGCCATTTGGCTTGAGAGATAACTGTAACATCAGCCCCTGTGTCTATGAGACCCACATATGTTATCTTTTGTCGTTTTACTGTCAGGGTACATCAGCATGTGGGGCATTGTTCTAATGTAGGTTGTACAGTTACAGTGTCCCAGTAGATCCAAACTCCCCTTGTCACATTATGTCTGTGAAAGGTACGCTCATGGTTTGGGGGAGCTATTCAGTTGAGCTATTCCAGTCCCTTGGGGAATGGTGGAAGGTGGTCAAGGTGTCTAGGTGGTCCAGACCATGATCATAATTTCATTGTCAATGTCGGAGTCAATAACCCCAGGAAGAATAAACAGTCCCATCAAAGTGGTAGATGACCGACCTAAAAGCAATGCATTCATATGCTGCCCTGGTGATCCAAAAGCTCCTTTGTGGGAAACAAATGAATAGATGAATCAAGTAACGTTACTGTGAGGGAGGTTGCCATGTCCAGTCTGGTGCTCCCTGGTGTGAAGGACTGTAAATTGGTGATGGTCTGGTGAAGGCTGTTTGTGGTCCGGCAAAGGCTGTTTGTGGTCCGGCAAAGGCTGTTTGTGGCAGCTGGGCTGAGGATTGTGGTGTTACATGCCTCTATAATTTCCAGCAAGGTGTGTTCCTCCTTAGGACTTAAGCAGTTTTTTACAGTCCTCATTAGCATTTTCAACAGCTAATTTTAAAAGCAACACCTCTCTGGCAATGTCATTCTCAATTTGTCTTTTGAAGTTTGTTTTAAGCGGTCAATAAATTGCATATAAGGCTTATCATCTGTATCTATTGGTCCTGGATCGAAGGGGTCTCCCCCCTCTTCATTGCTAGAGCTGCTGTCAGCAATATAGGCTTTTAATGACCACGAGACAGGATTTTTCCTTCCTTGACAGGGCAGAGGGGAGGTTGAAGGCTGCGGCTGCTCTTCAGTATCAGGGACGCCAGTTTCAAGCAGGCAGGGAGAGTCAGAATGGGGTGAGACAAAGCGGGGTAGGGGCCAGTGGTATCCACAGAGGATATAGGCTGAGACTGTTCTCGCTTTTTCAATGTCTCAAAAATCACCCTCAGGACTGGAGCATATGCATTGCTGGCTCATGTCCTATAGTAGCTAAAACATAGAGCTTCACCCCCACATCATCCCAAACAGCAGCCGTGAAAATAGAGGAGGCAGTTACGTCAGGACATTTAACAGCTCCCCATTTAAGAGTAAGTTTCAAGTCCCACTTTGGCAAGGATTTGCCACGTTTCACAAGCAAAGCAAGCATTAGCTCAAAAAATGCCTCTCTCTTTACATGGAACATTTGTCCCATGTTCCCCCTGGCTTACCTCCTTCTCCATGGAGGGATTATTTCAGACCCACTTCTGGTTCTCACACCAGCACTTCCAGTTCCAGGGGGCTCACTGATTGCAGCTAGATAGGCTGTTCCTTGCTCCTCACACGGGGCTACCAATTATCAGCAATTGAGAGACGGTGACATTCTGAATTCTGATCAGAAGCCAAATTTATTGAGCATACAAGGTGTTTACACAGGGTTTTTCCTGTATGGCACTTATGCAGAGTTCTATTTTTGGTAACAATTTCTCATTGGTTATACATTCTTTATGACATCAGTTACTTGGTAATCATTACGAAGTTTCACATGTTTCTTGGTCACCTCTTCCCAAGGATCAGTTATCAGTGTCTGTCTCTCCCATGGTTCCTGCTCAATCAGGCCTAAGATATCAAACTCCTTTATCAGTTCCATTGTACTCTCTGTTTTATTCCTCATACACGGACACTCAATGAAAAAACCCTAACAACTTCATGGACAGTTACTTAGGATCCCAAAACAGCGAAAGTTCATAAGATCCATTTCCATTCTAGTTTTTCAAACCTGAATTTTTCTTCAGGTGATGACATATGGAACATACATTTCTGTTGTATTTTACAAGGTACTAGCAATATTTGTAAGGAAATAAGGTATTTTAAAAAAATCAGACCCATAAAACTTAGCTATGCCTGTAAGAATGTAACTGGAAGGAGGTATAAAATTCTCATCTGCTAGTAAGAGGAAGAGGTCAGGTTAGCCTATGGATATCTCTGATACATAGGTGACTATTTCTATTGAAAAGCTTTCTCAGATTGTACACTAGTGTAACTATAAGTTTTCTGTAAAGGCATATTACATGTTTGTGCAGGCACTCGAAAATGGAAGAAAATTTCACATTCTGCTGGGAATCATTATGACTTCATCAAGGCAATCTATGTTCATTGTTCAGACACCTGGAATTCTGAAATAACACGTGCCACCCAGAGGAATGCCAAATTTTAAAACTGAATTTGCTAGCAGCTCCTGTTTTTTAGAAAGGCCAGGAACAGATCAAAATGGGATGTTTCATTTCTGTCTAACAAAGAAACCTCCCTGTGGTTTTGCTGCTCTAGTCCAGAACTTCAGGCAATGCTGTATCCTGGTTTAGGACCAATTTAGGAGGGAGGAAACTTCCAAAGGGGTTTCCTCCAAAAAGCAAACCCAAAATGGCCCCTTCCCACAGCAGGCCTAGAAAAACTTCCTCAGAGAAGAGTGGAAAAAGCTATTTATTTAACAAACAAAACACCCACAAGCACAAAGAATGAATAATATGAAACAATAAAACCTCTCGCCACTTCAAAGAGAGATGGCAAAACTGAGAAAGTTCTTGTCGTGGGTGTAGCTCAGCTCATTCAGTCTTTTATCAGTCTCAGTCTTTATGGAGGTTCAGGCCCCAGTGGGCCTCAGGTGCGAGCCCTTGATGCTCCTTTGGTTTTTTTAGTCCACAGCAGATTTAAACAGTCCCAAGAAAGAGGGGGAAAAAAAAGTCCAGGGAACTTTTCTGCCTCAGGTAGCTAAAACTAACTAAAAGCACAGCAGATCTTTGCTCCACCGCTGTCCGTGCCTCAGATGAACACTGCCAGAGCAAGAATGCAGAGGAGTCAGGCAGTTTTCTCCAAAAAAACGACATGCTGCTTCTTTCTCCCCCTTCACTCCCAGATCCAGTTTCAAAGGTACAGGACTTAAAATACAGCACAAACAGAACAGATGATTGGGGATACAAGCATCATAAAGTCATCCCAGAACACGCTGTCAATTTTTAAAATACATCATATGATTGTTGTTTTAATATCCAGAAGGCTGGATATTTTCCTTTATGAGATCTGCTACTACTGGAAGACACAGTAAGAGATTTAATTTAATTTTGTGGTTTTGTCACAGAAAGATTTTCAGAGACATGTTTACAAATATTTTTTCTGGTTTCTACATCAATCTCTCTTAATTCCAAATATTGCTGTTATAACGAAGATACCCACAAAAAACTACAAAAACTAAATTTCTGTTAGTGTGCCATACACTAACCAGTGTTCAGAAAATCCTTGTAAAATGCTTACAAATATGAACAAAACTGTTGTGCTATGTCATATATTCTACAAAGCCATGGAACTAAGAAGAAAACCTTAGAATTTTGACTTTACTTTGTGGACAGATTGTATTCCCAATGCAAATAAGCCAGCCTTTCCAAAACTACAACTTTCAGGGTTGTTTCTCTATGAGAGTGACAAACTCTTATAATAGAAGTGCTTTCCAGGGTGAATACTGATAAAATATGTCTGAGAACCTGCTGTCACCTCCAGCATCTGCCTCAGGGTCTGTTGCCAGAAAAGAGGACCCTGGGGTGCAAAAGCATCTCAGGTGTTTGTCTTACAGGCCACTGGTAATTTTCAATTAGTACTTAGAATTAGAAAAAGGATCAGGCACACGTGACAAATGACAAATAATCCTATGAAATCAGTGTAAATGTTTCTATTATCTTCAAAGAAACCAGTGTGTGTGTGTTAGTTTAATGTTTTGCACTGCACTTCCACCATAATTCAAACATCCCTTTACCCTTGATCAGCAGACTATCACCGCTGCGGCCCTCAACAAAGGTTGAGGTCTTCTGGTTTAAAACTGTGGAATTAAATGTAATGACCAACACTCAGTCACATGTTATCACTGTGCTCTGAGGGCTGGAGATGTGGTGGCAGTATGTTTTTCTTTTTTTATTTTAGTCTAAGTTTGTGGTTTTGTATCAAGTACAAGAGACTTAAAAATTAGCATTAGAGTTAAATTTATTCCCATACTAAAAGAACACAATAGGATAATTCAAAATCTGGTCCACAGATTCTTGCTGTCTTTTATCGATTAGCCTAGCAATTGGTATGAGACATAAAATGTATTTATTATTTTAGAGTAACTTCCAAATTGAGGCGATGATTGTATTAAAAATTTGTGTATAGGAAGTCTTTTATTCAAAATATCAGTAAATAAGTCATGTAACGAGAAACAGGAATGCCAGCTGGGATGAAAAGCTTTTTCTTTCAAAAATGGATCTCTGAATCTAAATATAAATCCATATAAACAAGAAAAAGCTATTTTGACCTCATTCAAGTAAACAGCTAAATTTTTATTGATCAGAATGAGAAAACAGCCTGACTCAAAAACTATGAAGAGCTGACTGAAAATATACCCCTTCTTAACACCCTGGCTTTCATCTCAATGTTTATAATGCTATCATTTATGTATTGTTTTTTGTTTTTAATGACAGAGGTTTCTGGCTTGCTATGACCTGGATTATAAATGTGAAATATTACGAAGAAACACAAAGGTAAAAATTTAAAGCCTTTCATGGTTTTGCATGGTATAATTATGTAAGAGGAACCTGAGCCCCCTCAACCTTTGTAGGCTATAGTTCAACAATTCTATAAGACTCGAAAGTGCTAAGAGAAGATAAATCAATGTTAGTTTTAACATTTTCAGAACATAGGGTGCCACTCTATGACAGCTATTGCTGGTCTGTAGCTTCACAAATAATGTGGCCATGATAGACCAGCCTAGCTCATTAGGGAATTGAAGTAAACAAGTCCCCAGGTATGAAGATGATTGCCTGAATTCAAGATCACACAGGGGACCCCAGCCAATCCATTTGAACCAGTATGCACCCACATCATTGGCCAGTGAGCTAGGCGGTGTTGAGACCCTTACACAATCAGGTGTTTAAGAGTGGGAAATTCAAAGCCCCTATAAAAAGGGGTGCCCCACAGTACAATCCTACTGTTGCTGCATGAATTTTGGTGTGAGTGTATGTCATGTTCCTGTCTCCACCAACAGCGACACCACTCGTATCCCAGAACCTCCTCTTATCAAACCACACCTGGGCTAGGCTCAATGGCAAATGTGAATATAAACACCAATGCTGGAGAAAACAACAGCCTCTGCACCATTTACTGGGAAAAAAACCTCCTCCTCTTCAGAAGTTCTGATCAGTAAACTTCATGCAATAATCACAGATGTAAATATGTTTCAGTGAAACATAAATATGATTTCAGTGAAGTATCTAATATTACCTCAGGTGTCTTACTGGCCTTGCTGAGGGTTGCACCAATAGAAATAGAGATCAATAGGAGAAATGCAAAGTAGACAGTAACACATGTAGCTCTGAAATAGTGATGGAAAGGTACTGCTGAAAATTACTGCTGAAAATTTTTTAATTCCTGAGGCTCACATAAAATTGGCAAACATATGTTTCACTGAGACTTTGTCAAACACCAAAGATAGCACTGCCGACTAAAAGGTTGAGCTTCTACACAGTTGTCTGTGACAAGGTCTCCTGTTTATGTGCATTATTTTGCTTAGTTTTTTAATGCTTACTTATGTTGATTTTTGGGTAATTATCATCCTTCAACTTAGCCCACATAATCCTGCTAATAGATTGCCCATAACCCATCTTTGCTTTTGTTGCTGCCTTTTTTTTTTTTTTAAACTAGTTTCAAGATACCTTATATTTCTTCTCTCTCCAGTTCTTCATTCCACAGGGCTAAACAGTCAAACTACTGGTATCTTCTTGCTCATTTCAAGGTCTGTCCCTCTTCTCTATTATTGCATGCTTTGTTTTAGCCTCCTGCTTAGGTCTGTCACACCCCCTTGCACTACTTCTCTTACCCAGATACTCCAAGATCTGTGTTAAGCACCAGCCTTTTATTCACCTTTATGCATCTTCAAGCATCCTGGCAGCATGTCCTGTAGTACACAGCTCTGCTGTTTTCCTCACATGGCAAATATAACCAGTTTCATAAGACCACTGTAGAGATGAACTGCATTCAGCATTGGCAGGTCCACAGGAATCTGTGATATAACAACTTCCCTCGGGGGCAGTAATCATTCCTGCTACTGAACACCTATATAGAGTTGTTGAGCTCACAGGGGAGGAGTTATCAGCTGGAAATGCAAGAGGAAGATAGATGCCTAGGTGTATTTATACACCCCAAGATGTACTAGAAGTACATCCCAGATGCATGGGGTGAACTCCTGGAGTGATGCCATTTTTCCAACAGACAAATGCAGTCCTTGGATGCAGCAGGGGAGATATTGTCATGGAGAGAGGTGCTGGTTTAGACCAGATGCAGAAACAGGCTGATGATGCTACCGTATGCTGTAACATTTAATTTATATAGTGAGACTTTTCTGGACTGAAAAACAAGCAGGGAATTTTGGAGAACATGAAAATTCTCATTTTTCAAACTAAGATTAATAATTGAGATGCAATATTTTACATACAAAAGATGATACATATAAAGATAAGGTCTATCTGAGTGATCAGAAGAATTTGTTTAATTTTGAATTATTTTACCTTGGACATGGGTGCCTGAAATAAGACTAGAGTTTTCCCAGAACACGCTGCAATCACGTTCAAACCTACCAATAAGAAATCTATTAAGCTTGAAGTCCATGTTCTTATGAGCAGAGATTAAACATATGGGCTTAATTTGGCTTAACAATAGTTGTAGGCTGTGAGAGGAAACAAATGCTGTTTGTCAAGACAAGAATGGATAAGATGGAAAGAGGAATGACAACCCACAGCTGTTACTTAATCACTGAGATCAAAGGAGGTTTCCAACAGAAAGCAATAGCAAAAAGCTGACTGATCTCATGATCATGTCTCTTTGAGAAGATGTATCTATGATGGCAACACCAAAAAGCTTAGAACTTATGGAGACAATAGAAACAAAAGGCTGAATTTCAGATTTGAGCACCCTTCCAAGGGTCCAAAAGTGAGCACACCCGTGAAGTCAGGGATGCTTTTTCCAAACTGTGGGGTCAAGAGGACCAAATTTAATGGCTGTGTTTTCTCCACTGGCTTCAGTCCAGCATTAAATCCAGTGGCGGATTTAATCACAGTAAAATCTGTAATTTTATGCAATACACTATTTTTTGGTATAGGATGTATTTTTTTTTTTTTTCCCTGCTAAACAGGTGAACAAAAGCTCTGGGACTTCAGTTGCTGCAGCCATCATTCAGCTTTTTTTTAACTTGTAGAGATGACAGCAACTGTGTTTAGACAAATATTATTATAAAAAGTCACAAGAGTTTCATACAAACCAATGTTGTTTCCAAACAAGGAAACAGGCTCTCAAGCACACTGTCAAACATATGATTTAGCAGGAATAGATAAAAAATGTTATGAAAACTTATGAAAATGCCAACATTTTCCACCATTAAAATGAATTTACTACACCTACTTCTTTGACAAACCTAGTTATCTCAACTGTCACTGTGCTTAAGCTATCTCATCCCAGGTCTTAGAAGATTTTATCATAGAATTGTAACAGTATGTATGTAAATTATGAGCAAAAACTGGTATTTTTCACACAAAAAGATCACCACAGAGCCTACTGAGAGCAGGCAACATTAAGTTACAGACTATCACGATATATGGATAACTGTATGCATACAAATGGACACCAGCACATTGTACAAGAACTAAACCAAACCAGACACATTTTCTTTACAAGAAACCAAGTGCATTTAACCTGCAACACTGGTGCAAAATTAAGAATGTATGTTTCAGTCACATCACTGCCATGTGGAGCTGCGCTTTTGTACCTGCGCATCAATCCCTACTAAACCTGAGGGACAACATCCTTGACCAGGATTTTAAGACCCAGTTTGGTGAGCTGTGACCATCCTGGAAAGAGGCTGCAGGCAGCTGACTGCCCACCACATGGCTGGGGCAGAGTTATAAAAACAATAATATATATTGTGACTCCCAGGAAATTATTACATTATAGCTGCTTTCTGCTGGAATGCCTCTTATTTGAAAAGCTCTGAAAAAGAGAAATAAAATTATTTCAGCTGAGGCTTTATTTGCTTTTATTTTGCTGGTGAAAGGGCATATAAGTTTGTAGATCCTTATTCCGAGCATATTCCTTCCCTTTGCCTAGCCTGCATGAAATCAAGAAGGATTAATTCTGGAGGTATGATTACTCAGTGTGAACTAAACATGCAAAAATGAGTTAATAAAATCCCTAGAAAGGTGTGATTTTTAAAAAAATACTTGCCAAAACCAAAGTATTCTAAAATTCAGGACAAGAGCTCACCTGCAATCTGCAGTCTAAAGGGCTTCAGTCTTTGGGACAGTTCTACCTGCTTCAGTCAAAGCCTAGCAGCGCACAAAACCTGAGGCTACACATACCACATTTTAGAGACTGAATATACTTCTCTGTAGTGAATATTTAAATATGTGAATCTGTGACATCTCAGTCCTTTCCTCAAGACAAGCCACTTCTTTTCAAAAGAAATGCCAAAAATTCAGAACCTGAAAACCTAAAAAATAATTGCTAAAAACAAGCTTTGATTTTGACAACCAAGAAAACTGTATTTTTGTAAATGGCTGAAGGCCACTATTTGTTTTTTTCAACCCACATCTGAAGCCCCCATTTCCTTTGCTTTGAGAACTCCTTCTTCTCAAGGCAAATCCTGGATAAAAAACGTCTGTTGTAATGGTGGCTGAAGGCAGAAATACATGGGTTTCTCTTCTCATTTTTCATCCATCAACAAGGCGTAACTGAAGCTCCAAGCAACCCTCTCTGCCCCAGGCTAGGCAGTATGCATGGCTGCTGCTTTCAGTGCCTGGACCCTCCTTCTGGAGAGGGCAAAACCACCCCAGTTGGACCCAGAAGAGGGCGGTGGGATGCTGTAGAGCATCTACTTAGTGATACCTCATTTTTGCAACAAGGGTGTGCGTACCCTTTTTGTAAAGTGGTGTATTTTCCAGCCTCAAAAAGTGTAACCCAGTATAGCCTCAGCCTTTTTTACCCAGATTTGATGCTGAGTTTATTCCAGTGTGTCCATGTTACATCTCACAGCACACCATTTTTCCAACAGTCTATTTCATGCTGAAATCTCTTTTTGTTGAAATCAGGTAAGGAAGCCAAAACAAACAATGTTTTAAATATTTATTTCTAAAATTCTGTTTTAGTTGGCTGTATTTATTTTACATGCAGAATGTTTTGGTCTGAGCAGACTTGTTTTAAATACAAACCACAGCTATACTGTTAAATTACATTGAAGAGCTTTCTAAGTTAATTAAAACCTAAGTTCTTTACTTTCAAAGTAAGTGTTGATTCCTCAAGAATAGAACAAGCCCGCTGGTGTTATTAACAAGATCTGCAGGTAAGTTCATCTACCTGTCAAACTGAACACACTACCTATTAGAATGAACACTCAACTATTGTTTGTTCATTTTATTGTTTGTTCAAACCATGTTTCCCTGCTTAGACACCCCTCCAAAATTAACACAAAATGCAGAGGAAACACAGCAAAGGAAGATTTATGACAGATCACAAGGATGAATGTCCACACCAAGTTCAAAGGGACTTTCCAAACGGTCAAAATACAATGATGCTTCTTAATGGAAATGCAGTGGCAGTCAGAAATACCTTTCTGACTAAGTGTAGGGCCTATCAGGTTTAGTACTTTGTTTGAAGAAACCAACTCTTTAAAACTTCTATGGCATGAACTGGACACTTAAACAATTCTCAGGAGTGAGACTCTCCATTCAAAGCAAATATCAACAGGGCCAGAAGTCAGCTGGGGATTGAACCTCCTGAAACTGAGTAAAACCCATGCAAATCAGTAAAGAAAGGCAAAAGTCACTTTAGAAAACATAACCTTCTCCCTAAGTTAGGAAGGATGTAAATGATCTCTTCCTGGCACAGATATTAAGAAAAGAGATTTCAGATCTTACCACATTCTCTGATATTCTCTGGTCACTATACCTTACTAAATCATTACTTAGAGGAATCAGCTGCTCATTATGATAAGGTCCCTTATGTCTATACCATTACACAAACAGCAGTGCTTTAATCTAATTATCATGGAATGTTATGTACAATTACCTCCATTGCCACATATTGCACAAACCTTACTTGAAAATTTCACTCTTTAGTATTTGAAAGAAATTTTACAGATTTAGATTTGAAATTCAGAGTAAATCAAAATTGATAGCAGGTGAAGAAATTACAGCATGCTAGATGCTACAGCTTATTCTCAAATCTCATGTGATTAGCCGCTGTGCAAATACAAATAACCTTACAGGCCTATGCTTGCATTGGAAGGGAAAGAAAACAGGCAGAAAGCTACATTCAATTTTGTTTCAGCAGAAAACTTAACATCCAGGAAGGGGCTCAGAGCTGGATTCTTGACCTTCCAACATCACAGACATGTTTCTGTGCTGGGCATTGTGAGGAAGGGACCAGACATTTAAGAACTGGAGAGCATATGGCCTCCCACCCTTCATTCTTTTGCATTTATTGATCAACCCAAAAGCATGAATGCATCTGTCACTAGACAGGATTACAGAAGGAATGACACAGAAAGTTCCTATGGTCTCTGACACCCTCCAAAAGAGTAGTGAAAATTCTATCTCCCTGTCCCTCAGGAAGATAACCTCCTTCCCCACGTGCAACTTAGAGCTCTGAAAACTGACAAAAATACAAACTACTTTTTCTAATCAGAAAAAACTGTGGAGTCCCCCTGAGCACTGCAATGGTGACAAACCAAGATCATGCTGCAACAGCAGAAAAAGAAACAGTCAAGAAGGCCAGTGAGGAACATGTCTGCAGCCTCTGCTGGAAGGGGTACACACCCTGCTGGGTACACAGTGCTTGTGATTCAACATTTTTGACGAGTAGGCTCTTGTGGGGTCTTAAGGGTTTCATGTTTGAAGGGCTGCCAGGCTCTTTTCATCACTTCTGGCTGCAGATGAGAATTTTTAGAGGGGCTGTGGCACAGATTATTTTAGCTGGTCTTTAAGGAAGGGCTGCGATGAAGGGGTTGTTTTGGTAACCAGTGGGAGGTCCAACAGGGAAGCCTAATGACCAACCTTATTTTTCTGGTGTCATTCCTTCTTACATGTCCAAAGTTGCATAAAGAATTTCAGCCAAGGGCCCTTGCCAAGTTTACAACAGATTGGACACAGCTCTGAAACAAAACTCAGCTGTCCAAGGTAGATTGTTAGTGTTTGAAAACAATAGCCTAGTGAATTACTTCTTTTCTTTTGGTTAGCTGTGCCTTACCATATGTCTTAGGCTGCAATGCAAGATGTAACCAAAAGTACGTATTCTATTACCATCTGGGGCAGTTCTTTATCTCTTCCATGACCCATCCTTCATAACTCTGGGGGGTATCTTCTGTTAATGGGCCATTGAGTCTCACTGCATGACTGATTTGTGAGATACTCCACCCTGTGGGAGGAGTCCAGCATTCCTACCTGAATAAAAATCTGAAATTTAGAACACTACAACAGCATGTTTTCCACTGAATTCCCAGAGGAAGACTGGATTCATCTACACCACCACTGGACCTTCAGAGGAAAACTGCACCCTTCTATGGGATCATTGCTTCAACAGAACCACATCTGTCACTCCAGGAGGACTTAATTAGAGTGCTACCAACACCAGGTTGTCAGGTTGGCAACAGGGTGTCAGGTTGTATTCTGATTCTGTCAGCATTTTGTTTGGGGGTTTTTTGTACTACTGCATTTTTATTTTAATTTTCCTAGTAAAGAACTGTTATTCCTATTCCCATATCTTTGCCTGAGAGCCCCTTAATTTCAAAATTATAATAATTTGGAGAGAGGAGGTTTACATTTCCCATTTCCAGGGAGGCTCCTGCCTTCCTTAGCAGACACTTGTCTTTCCAAAGCAAGACAGCATACTAAATAATTTAATCATCTTTGCCTAGATGATAGACATCAGCTCTGTGATTTTAAGCATATCAATCAAATTGAAAACTGACAGAAAGCTATGAACTGGTCCATGACTTTTCATTATTTAGATACAATTGGTCTGTATTTCATGCAGCAAGCAAACAATAAAGAGAAAAGGTCATGGAAAATAAAGTCCAGGAAGAACAGTAAGTAAAATAGTAATATAGTATGGGATGAATAATTTACTCTCAAAGATCTACATGCCCATTCTGCATAATATCATCTTGAGTACATCAAACCCAAAGAGTGACAGCATTTTATGAACCTTTGCTTTCAACACATTAAATGCTTTCTGGGGAAAAGAGTGTCATCTGAGTTAGAGATCTAAATCCAGTCAGCTCTGGCATTCATTTTTTGGGGAATCTGACACAGGCCGGAGCATGGGGAGCTGTGCAGCCCAGGACTATGTCTTGCACATCTATGTGGTAATGGGGACATGGGAGTAGAGGCCACTCTGCCAGTGCTAGGCTGCTGCCCATCACCTCCAAAGCCTGAGATGTGAGCCACAGAATACAGGTGCACCATTGGAACAGTCCCAATGTGTGATCCTCAACTCAGATTACTGGGTTATCTGCAACAGACCTCAAAAAGACCTGCAAAATAAACATGCTTTGCTGGTTATTTCAATTTCTATTTACCAACCAGTCCTCTTGCAGCAATGTTAACCCAACCATATCACTCTTCTGCTTATCTTATCCAATACTGTGAAAAGTACCCTTATTATGTTATTTAAACAATTGTTTCTTCATTATCACTAAGACGCAACTATAAAAATCTTTTGTGCATTCCTGAAACATGCTCAAAGATCTGCTCAGACATAACTGCTTCAGTCTCCTGCTTGTTTAGCAGAGATGGAGAAAATGCAGCAAACCTGGAAGGGGAGAAGGTCTGTACCTGACTAAATAGGGGATCTTTTACAGACCCCTACTTTGAAATTAAGCTTAGGAAATTGGCAGCTGGAACACCTGATAACACTAGAGACAACCCAGCACAGGACCCATCCTGCAGTCTCTCATGGAAACAATTGCAAAAACATGTAGGGCTAGAAATGGTTATTTTATATTCAAGTGACATACTGGATCTTATCCTTGCTGCAAATTTCAGTGACCACACAGGTATTTAAAAGCAAAGCATATCAGATTT
Source organism: Hylia prasina (assembly GCA_013397195.1). Classification (NCBI taxonomy): domain Eukaryota; kingdom Metazoa; phylum Chordata; class Aves; order Passeriformes; family Sylviidae; genus Hylia; species Hylia prasina. Next base: position 75,908 of record VYXD01004140.1, on the reverse strand, counting down.
TGTCTTTGAGTTGGTTTTGCTACATTACCAGATTTTTCTTCACACTATCTGATTAGAGAATTCCAAGCTTACTAGAGATTGAAGCTTCCAATTTTATTTGTGGATTTATTAATTTATTTTTTGACAGGTTTGCCCTTCTAGACAAACATACATTCAAAATCATATGCTTTCACAGAAAACAAGATGAATCCTTCAAAATAGTGAGATAACTTCTGATTTGTTAAGAGTATTTTGTCTGAAACTACATTGCTCTTATAAAAAAACCTGGCTTAGGTTCACCTGTTTGATTTACCAATAGGCATATGAACAGCAGAATACTTAATTTACAAAATAAATATACCAAATCTGGGTGTAGAGGAAATTGCATTACCCTACTGCACCATTTGGAGGATGAGAGTTGTGGAAAGCACCCATCATGAAGGAGAACCACCCTTCCATCAGTCACTACACCAGAAACAAAGATGCTGGTGGACCCTGGCCTGTGCACCTCTGTACCAGCATCTGCACTCTCTGCTCCTGCATGTGGTGGTAGGAGCCCTGTAAACCTGAAGATGAAAGAGCCACTGAGAGGTGGAAGACCCTCTCTGAGGAGAAGGTGGCTTTGCACCAAGCAATTCTCAGTTCTCACTAGGTAGGGAACTGAAAGTACCTTGTCTGCCTGCAGTGGTAAACCAATACTTGCTTGCTCGTTGATCCTCCCTGCTTTGGATTTTCCATGAGAAACAAAGTCAGAGGGAGGGTCTCAGAAACAAAAAGCAGGGTTGAGATGAATAAAATATGGGAGGTAAACCCTGATTGCATAGATCTCCTCCTCAGGACATCTGCTACATTATTTTTGTCTTCTACTCTTTTTTTCTTTAGGAAGAAGATGTAGGGAGTCATCTTCTCCCTCCAACTAATAATTTTTCAGACTACTGAATAATTTCAAATACATTTTACAAGAAACTAACACGTTAGCAATCCTCTCTCTCACTAGGTGGAAAAAATTAAGCAGACAGCTGGAGATTTTTTTAGTCTCATCAAGGAAAAAGCTACAAGAGAAGATGCTCATTCTGTATACATCTGAATGCTCATGTGGTGCTCAGACTAAAGACACTTCAATGAAGCACCTCTCAGAACTCAGGAAGAACTCTTATTTATGAGAGACATGGAACTACCAAATTTCTCTTTTCTGAGTTTGTTCAATTATTCATCCTTCCAGACAGCCACAAGCACAAACTTATTACAGGGTGGTTGTATCTGCATAGAAAACCATGTTGAAATTTTTGTTGGCAATGATGTTCCATACCACATATTATCAAATCTTTATAGAATTTTAGATTAAATCTTGATTTTTAAATGGACATAATTTTAACAGATTTTATTGCATGCCTTTCGAAGTTCCTTCTAAAAAAAATCCATCCTGTCACATAGAAAGATATAAGAATCCCAGTGAAGCAGTCACAGTCAGATGCAAGGAAAAGGACCAATTTGCAGCCCTGATAATTTATTATACCTAGCTCTGCAGTTAGATTTTGCTCACTAAAATATAACTCAGAATTATCATATTTTATTGCCATAAATTATGATAATAATTACAAAATATGATAATATTTTATAGACAGGAAACCACAATGGTAAAACAAAGCAACTTTAAAACACAAGAAATAAAAGATATGTTTACTTCCTGACAGACAGCATGCTCCATTTCTCCTATTGCTGCTCATCAGATGGACTCAGCTGAGCAGAGTACTTGGAAAAGCACATTTCAATAATGAAATACACTGTTTGTTAACACTCCAGGTGCTGCTCATCCTCACTATCGCATAATAACTTGTGTTAAAAAAGACAACAAAATCCTCACATCCAGCACTGTTCACCAGTCAAATTTGTCAATGTTCAGAAATTGAACTACCATTGACTGTGTGCTTCATTCAGGCACCATCTAATATGGCTCCTGAAAAAAGCCCTGATCACCCACTACCTGAACCAAGGAGACACCCTGTTTTTTATAAATACCTGACCTCATTATTTCTAACTCATGAACTAAAATCATGCACTCAAATCTAATTAAGTGGTAAGTATGGCATGGCACTGGTTGCCGGAAACATTGGCTTCAATATTCACCTCTGCCAGGGTTTGGCTCTTCCAACATGGAAGTCTGTGCAAATCTCAATTGAAAAGAAGGAGTGTGTGAAATTTAAAGTCTGTGCACTCCCTGGATTTGTTGATAGAAACAAAAAAAGTGGAAGTAAAAGGCTTCAGAAAGCATTCTTCACATGCCAGCAAATAAGTGTGACAACGTTATGTAAACCAGTCACTCAGAGACATAAAAATCATCAGGAAATAGCAAAAGAAAAAGGGGAAAACCAAAAACATTACACGTTCCAAAATATCCACATTTGCTGACATTTCAGGGGATCCGTTAGGGATCTTGAGAGATTAAAGGAGGAGTCTTGATTCACTCATATTATCAGGGCCAAAGAAATGGAGCCACTGAACTGAAACAATTATACATTTTTACGTAGCCTATTTAAGAGGGATCAGTGTCAGTCAATCTTAGTTTATAACAACTCCTTGGCATATCAGGAATCTCCCACAAAATGGGCAGAAATTCTGTTATTGTTTTTTCAAATCACAGCCACGGGCATTCTGGTAAGTTTCCATACTACCTAATAAAAAAAAAATGCAATTTTCCAAACAGTTGTTCTGCTGAGAGGCTGCTATCTTAGTCAGTCTAGTACTAAGAATTGGAGATGCAAAATTGCATAAGGCTATAATAATACTACTGAGTAATTTTTTGGCAATGGTCTTTCTTTTTACAGGTTCCCTTGTAATTTACTCATGAAATCAATGTCTCTTTATTCCTTACCATCATTACTAAAGCATGAACAGCAAGACACAATGAGACAACCCTGTCCTTGTTTAGTCTACAGGCACAGTTGGCTTAGGAAATGGAAAAACACAGTCCTGGGGGTCTGGATAAAAAGGTCCTCTTAGGTTTCAGTAAATCTTTTTGGGGATAAAGTAGTGACTTCTACAAACATGCTTCTATTTTAATACAACATTTAACTAGATGCCTTTCAGTCCTTAGTGAAATACTGCAATATGTGTCCACACCACTATCACTTTATCAAGGCTCTACAATATGCATGAAGGGCAGCAGTTAGTGGTGGCACTCCTGCAGTGTCAATTAACAATTCTTCTCTATCTTTTCATGCACAGCTGGGTGGTTTTCTACTTCACTAATTCCTCTAGGGCAATTCCTGATACTTCCTCAGTCTTCATCAATTTTTCTTGACTCTTTCTGTAGCATCCAGCTGCCAATCTTTTACTGTTTCTACACAGTATGTGAGGATCTCAGGATAGTTTAGGAGCTTCTTCAACTCAGAAGCCTTCAGAGCCCTGTCAAGCTCATCTAGTAACATGTACTTCTTGGAGATGCAGGGTGTACAGTGTGTCCTATAGGAACAGCTACTTGAGTGCCCTATCCTTGCATTACAGTTTGCAAAATACATGCAATAAAAATCATTTTAATAAAAGGAGTATTAGCAGTTTAAGGTCTGAGATAAATGCAGTCTTTTTGCTTGCTTGTGCTTATTAATTGCTAATGTTGTGTGGGCTAATGTGGTCTTGGGGTCACCAGTTATGGTTGTGATGCAAGCAGTGAAAACAGGACTCATAGATTTCAGTATCAGAAGGCTTAAAGATTTATTAGAGTTGACTCCATTCTTTCTGGGCCTGGGCTATTCTCCCAGGTGAAGAGCATGCTGCTTCTTCTTTCCCTGCTCTGTCCCACTCTTGCAGCACCAAGCTCCCCCCAATCCTTCCCCTACCAGGGAGATACCAAAACTTCACTCATTGGTTAGGAAGGAAAAACAATCCCCATCTTGTGGAAGACAGAGATACAGGAGAGAATTGTTTACAGAACTTGTGCTGCAATTTCTGCTTTCCCAGAGAATATTTCTCTGCAGGGAAAAATACATTATGTTCATATAACAGGCTAACATACAGAAGAGCAATGTATGGCTGTCTAAAGACAAGATTCAGACTCTCACAGAGCTGGTTTCCTATGCTATTCTCCCTCTAAAGGAGAGGGCCAGGCCATCACCAAACAATGCCTCAAGAATCAATAAAACAGGCAGATAGACCCAGCCTTCAGATGGGGTCAGCACCATCTCCACACAATAGTTTCAACAATCCATCTTATAAATGAAGGTGCAGGAAAATTGTTCATCTCCCTGAGATGAACTGGGAAAAGGTCAAATCCTTGAGTCTACAGTCAGTTCTTAGCAATTTGTCTGCAAATGTCTGTCTCTTGGATTAAGTATCAGCTACTGGCTCAAATACAGCATCATTTGGCTTTGTACTTGTGGTGTGCTGAGAGTTAAAACAAGTGCTAATTAGTCACTTTCATTTGTTACATCCAAATATTTTCCAAAATTAATACTGTAGTGATGTGTATCCAAAACAAGAAAAGGACAGCTTACTTAGATGAAAGCATAACATCAGCCAGTAACAATTAGGCAAATATGACCCTGATTTTTGCTGCACTGGACATTAACTGTAATACAGTAAATCTGCTCACTCCATTTCCTCTATTAGTGATAATAGCAAATACAATACCCTTATTTCCTCATTGCTGATGGCATAATTTCTGGGCTGTTTTGACTGTAACTCTACTTCAATATATGTACTGCAAAAGGAACCTTGTACCCAGCTGCAAACAGATCTCAAAAAATATTTTTGAAAAAATAATTCTGAAGCAAATGTAAGCTTGCTAAATTATGAACCTAGTCATTAAGAATGCTTTCACCCTCTAAGCAGATTATCCTGTGTATGGAACCATTACTGAACATTGCTTCAGAGACATTTCAAACACAAATGCATTTCTCTCCCAGGCAGGGGCAGCACTTCAATTGGTTTCTTACATAATTTGACAGTTTACCTACTTGTTTATTTGTTCTTAACAGCAGTGTGACAGAACAGTCTCCCAGGGCAGTCTCCCAGGGCACTGAAGAAGTTCCTGTTAAAACGTTGTCACCAAATGGAAGAAAAGGCCAAGACAATTTCCTAGTTTCAATGGAGTCATCTCCGTACATGATGTGTTAAACCACCCCTCTCCAAGAGGATTCACCTTCCAGCCTCATAAACAAATCCTGAAGAAAGAAACATTTTGTGCCTAGACTAGATCAAATAGAAATTATTTTTTATTTAATAAAAAACCAACAACAATGCCATAGGATCTACAGATGTTGTTTTTTCTTATTGCAAGTCATTAAGTAGTATGTTATGCTTATGGCAATACTCCCAGTTCAAGTGAGAATGAATGTAATAGACCTGCAAAACACATCCTGATATCAATCCAACCATCAGTCCTTGCCTGCCTTCACTGGATTATGAGATATAATGCAAGCAAACAATAAATTCTCCCCTTATTTCATTCCTCCTCTATGTCTGACACTCTGCCTTGATATACAGTGTTTATTGTGCATGTGAGGCAGGTTTTATTATGGAAAGTTCATTTTAGAAATATTGCTAGAACCTCTTTACTCTGCAGTCTAATACAACCACTACTAAAGCAGTGTTTACACTATTTCAAGAGGCTATGAGCCTATTAAAAGGGGAATGGTGAAAGTAGATCACACTCTCAGGAAATAGAGTATAACATCATAATCCTTAGCAAATACCTTGTCTCCCTATCAAGCATTGGTCTTTAGCAACAACCACATAATTAAAGATACACTGAATTGCTCTAAACCTGCAAGCTTCTGAAATTCCACTTTCAAGCAAACATGCAGAAAATTCAACAGAAGAATTTTACATTTCCTCTTCTTTCCCCATCAGAAAAGCAGGGCTTGGTGGGTAGACTTAGGTCAGAACAGCGGCTGTTTCTTAACTTCCTCCTTATGGATAAAAACACTTATGCCAGGAACAGACTCAGAAAGCCACTCTCTACTGCCAGAGAGAGGATGGAAAACACTCATCATCAGTGGATTCATCAGTGAATGGGAAGAAATCTGAAGGTACAAATGCTTCTTCTATTGAAACGAAAATCCTTTGCAAAATCTTCTAAAGAGAGGAAGTCAATGTTCTTCAATATCTTCAGTCAAGGATAGGATTTTTCCTCCTACAGAGTTGTCTTGGTTTAGAAGGCAGGTATCCACTAGACAAGAGTATTCCCAAATTTTGATACTATTTTAGACAAGTCTTTATCCTGTGTAGTAATACCTAGGCATCCCTGCCATTCTGTTCTGTGAATTTTGACTTCATTTTCTATAGAACTGAGCTCCAGGTTTCTTCCCAATTCTTATCCTTTTTTATGGTGTGCTTTTTAGGCTTTATTAAGTATATATTGATAATATAACATATTTGCCATGTGACAGAAACCTGTGACAATTACACCTCGATTAAGTTCACCTTGTAGCTGGTGGCTAAAACTAAAATACATTCATTGTCTCTATCTCCAGCAAGAATTCAATGACTGTATAGGAAAAAAAAAAAGGAAACCGCTGCATAATCTTTCTTTCTTGTACACTTTTCTTTGAATGCCAAACCCCTCAAATATCTAAATCAATTCTCTTGATTCTCATCCTGTCTTTAGAAGACTGATTAGCTCATTTGGTCTAATTGTCAGACAGACCAATGCCTCAGAGTTTGTAAATGTGCTTGCAAGCTGCATATTCATAAGTAAGGTCTTACCTATTAACATACAGTTCATTATTGGACAGATCAAAATGCTCTGAAATTAATAGAAGCCTTCAATCTAGGTTTTCTCTCTCAAACCCTCAGGCTTTGCCACCATACCTGACAGTTCAGCATGCTCCTTGTGAATTTGAGATGACAAGGAACTGAAGTGCAGATCTATAACAAAGCTTGAAGTGGTAGAAAATTTAAATTAAAAAATAGAAACTGAGGAAGTCCCACATATAACTTCAGGAAGATGTTCCTATCTAGACAAGATAATGGGCAGTCTAAGAAAACAAATTACTGTAAAATTTGATGGGAAATTAATTTAGAGACTGATGGGTGAGTTCAAAACTACATATAGTATGTATGTTAGTATTTAGCCTAAATATAAAAAACTTAACAGTTACACTTAATTTCAAATTTTAATATACTAAAAAGACTAATTTAACCCCTAGGCAGAAAGTTATCCCTTCGACACTGATGCAGAGTAAGTAAGAAGGAACAATATTTATTTTTAGTGACAAATATAAGATTTTAAAAGTACACATAAAAAAGAAATTGGTGTAATTTTATAAAGTTTGACCAGATAAAAATTAGATGTGTGTTTTTCTTTTAAAGAAGTGTGCAATATTCCTTTTGTGACCAATCTTTTGAGGACTACTTGGATACCAAAACATCTATAACTTATTCTGCAAGATACCCAGTGAAGGTCTGGCCTCAGGACATCTGCATGCAGAAATTCATTCATTACCAAAAAGTAAGAAAAACTTCTAGAATAAGTATGCAAGAAGACCACACTGCATGCAACTCATTCCCTGAGAGGAGAGAAATGACAATAATGACAAGAAAGACTGTCCTCAAATGCCTCCTCTTTAGCCATGAAACTCATTCACAGAATCATAGATTCCATCGCAGCTCCCTGTGCTGACAGATAGCAGCAAAACCTCTCTACTCGCTTTGAGCAGCACAGCAGAAGAGTTAAAGGGATGAACATTGGTTTGAACTAGCTTTGTACAAGCCTTTTATCTTATGAGTTAAGATATGTTTCAGCTTGAAGAACAATGAAAAAATAATGGAAAATACAAAAATGCAGAAGAGAGGAAAAAAAAAGTAATGTGTTCCCGCTAATGGCAATTATAGTCACTGGCTGGGAAGTCCAGATCAGATGTAAACAACAGAAAGGGAAATCATGAAAAAAGGCAAAATGAATGTGGAGGTCTACAAAACAGTACTGGTTTTGTTATTTTCTCTGATCTTGAGATGACAGATATCTGATATATTTATGATGGTTTGTGACATGAAGATTCAGATTAATCTTCTGTGTGCTACTCTGGTTGCTTGATTAATTCTTGGTAAGCCTGTTAGAGCTGGACTTACAGGTATTCAGGTATTACAAAAACCAGACAGACCTAGAAGCTTTATCAATTAGTCCATTATGTCCATTTGCTTTGACAATTTCAAAAGGAATTGAATAAAAAATGCTTATGTGCTTTTAAAATTCTACACTTCTCATTAAATTCTCATAAAAAGCTTTGCTATATGAAGACATAATACCTCATGGAAATGATCCACTGCAAGGACAGATCCATGACTATAGCAACAGCCCTGAACAGGGGCCTTATAAAACATCTAGTTCAAGGGAGGTCAGCAAAAGGAAGGCTGGATGCTGCTTTTTCAAAAAGAAATTTATAAAAATCACATGGGTGAAAAAGCCTATGTGGTGCCAGAAGGGTATTCATTGGCATTGCCTATTGTACAAATTGCACAAATATTGGGTTTTAAGAATGATCTATGGATACATTTCCTTTTATTTTGAAAATCTTATTCTGCTGCAGCAGCATTTTCCAGTTTCTAACAATAACTCCTGTCCTGCTCACAAACACCATTTTGTCAAGTTTGTAGCCCCAGTCCATCAGAGCGCTTCAGCAGGGCTACAAGGATCCCAAGCTGGGAACTGCCACTTCTACAGCTTTTCCAGCTTCAGTGTCACCTGTAAGAGCAGAAGTCAATACAGTTCATCCTACTTAGGGATCTAGTACAACAAACCATAGAAATCCTAATTATTGCTTATATAAAAATCACCTTTTCGGTTTTCATACATCACTGTTCTGTTGATTTTAGCCAAACTATTACAACTCATAGAAGCAGAAGATTTTTCTCTTGTTTCTGACTTTAAAATAAAGAGCTTAAACACCTTCTGAAATATGTTTCAGCAGAACTTAATCATCATTTTTTTTGTAAAAGAATGTGAAATAATGTAGAGCCATCTTAACTGGGGCACTTCAACTGAAAGAAAAAATTAGTAATAAAATAATAATATGAGCCAATTTTAAAAGTTTATATAAATGCATTATGATGTGCTGTAAAATACATAATTTAGATTTCTTTGGATGTGACTGACACAGTAGACATCAGATCATTCAGAAGGGACCATGAAGTGAACATGCATGGTCTTGCAGTATGTGCAGTTAGTGTTGTAAACACCCGTTCCACATCTTATTTAGTGTGATCAGGCTCACAGATAATACCCAACAGGGACTTTTGACACTGACGTAGTCTGTTATCATCCCAGGTAAACATGCCCAGAGTAGTCTGTTCCTTCTAAAGAACAGAATTACTGCTGTAACCAGTAATCTTCTCGTTTCTAGATACCTTCTGCAGAGGCCAGTCATCACCACTAGTCCTTCTGAGGACAGCTCCTTTGACACTAAATCTCCATGGATGGCCTGTATAGAACCTGCCTCACCATTAACATCCTTCAAATAAGCCCTGCAGTTTCCCTTGTCCAGCATGTCCCCTCTCTTCTGTACTGGAAGTGAACAGAACTAACTCATACACTAGACACTGGACAGATTATTTTCTTAAGTATTTCCCCAGCATCTGGTTGCTGGTATGGAGAACATCTGGCGTGAAATCAGATGGAAGAGCTACAAGTGACTAAGAAGCACAGAAAATGTAGAGAAATACTGTATGTAGACACTAGAAGCCTTTCTTAAGAATCTGTATACCTTTCTCTAAGTGATAGAATGTGAAATTGTTGTATAAAAAATTACAATGTTTGAAAAGCACAAAACATATAGAGGAATAAAGTATGTTAGAAACTCCACAATTGTTGTACTAGCAACAATTATTATTCTGCTCTCTCTCAACAGTACTGTCATTCTGATTTAAGTGCAATTCTTCCAAGTGTCACTGATTACCTTAAAAACACTCAATATGGAATTAATTGTAGGAGAAAAGTTGTGTACACTGCCTCTTTCTCATACAAGTATTTATTGAGCCACTGTGGATGCCAGATCAGGCGCTGAGTATGAGATGCCAGATAATACTCACAGAAACTGCCTCCAGGATTTGTTTGACAGCATCAGCAGCATCTCGTTCACTGTAGTACCCCTTTTCCACAATCCTACAGAAAAAAGCAACACAATTAAGCATTAAGATGAATAAACAGTGAAGGCAGATGCTTCTTCTCAAAAATGGGATAGCAAGAAATCAAACTGAAATATGACAGGACAGTGGAGTGTCCCAAAGAGACTAGAAAACAACCCATTTGCAATTTAGGTTACCTTTGATTTCCAGTTAAATGAAAGACAGGAGGTAAAATATCAACTGGATAAGATGCTCATAACATACACATTCAGTTCAAAGTTTTTGAAACTATCTGACACTCAAGGAATCTGAATTACTGAAAGACAAAACTATTCAACATATAAGATGCTCATAACATACACATTCAGTTCAAAGTTTTTGAAACTATCTGACACTCAAGGAATCTGAATTACTGAAAGACAAAACTATTCAACATATAAGATGCTCATAACATACACATTCAGTTCAAAGTTTTTGAAACTATCTGACACTCAAGGAATCTGAATTACTGAAAGACAAAACTATTCAACATATAGGAACTGATTTTTCACTTTTATATTTTACTTAAACTCCTCCTCCCCAGTTAGTTAGTTAGATAATAAGATATAAAACTAAACCACTATGCTATGCACACACAGATCTGAATGATTCAAGAGAAAATGTTGGTGTAAAAGTTTACTAGTTTCAAATTATCCCTCAAGTGTGATGGGCTGAACAACTTTTTCCCCTTATCAGTAGAAAATTATATGCAAAGAAACAGGTTTTTTACAACTACAGCTATTTTTTTCTTTCAGAAAAGTTACTTTTCTTACAGAGTCAGTAGAAGACACAGATTTGCACAATGACATACAAGCAGTTAATAAAAGAAGGACCGATAATTAAGATATCCTAATATTCTGTTTAAGACACTGAACAGTCTTTTTATACTAATGCTTTTAACTGATCATATTTGTGAACCACAATAATTCTCCCTCTGAGAATTACCTTAAAGGTCAGATTTTTGATCTGAAATCTTGATAATTTTACTGTATTAATTTTTCAAAGCCTAAGAAAACATAGATAGATGTTGTCTAGAAACAGAACCTGTGATGCCTACAAGACATTTTATAAAATGATGTTCTGCAAGCAGACAAGCCAGTTTTATAAAACAATATCCTAAAATCCCCATGAAGCGGTACAGAAGCCTTTAATGTCTGAAGTCACTGGAAAGACCTTCTGCCCCAAGGTCCATAAAAAGGCTCAGCTGGTGGCAGGAAGGCTATCCTTCTTTCTCCCCACTGCTCCTGCTTTGCAAGAACTTTTTATCACTTCCTTTTACTGAAATAACAGATTCATGTTGAATTACTATCAGTGCAGCTCCTCACAGCTTCACAAAACTGTCAGGAAAGGTGTGACTAACATATATAATATGAAAAGCATTACTTTATACTCATTAGAGGATCAAGTGATTAGAAATAAAAAACAATGGAAGATGTCCGCCAGAAACAGAGACAAGCCTGTGGTAAGCAGTCTACACAGGTATATTCCCAATCAGCTGCATTTACTTTACCTTTATACTCATTGTGTTCACAGAGAACTGAGTCTATTCATGTGGCAGCAAGTAATCCCTCTCAAGCAGCTCTTCTATTTCATCATTATTTTTTGCTGCTTAATTGCTTGGGATTATTTCTAGAAGCTTGTTTGGTTTGGGTTCTTGGGTTTTTTGGCAACCCTTTAGCTGTTGTGCCACATGCACTGCTTTAACACCTTTGCTTTTTTTGTGCCTTCAGCCCTTCTCTTGTTTTGGTCATCTGTTTACACCATTATGGAGAACTTATCACCATAAGGGGAAAACAATGCAAATCTTACTCACTGTGACATTGTATTAGGCTTTTAGCCTAAAGTGTTGCAAGGAGGTTACAAAACCCTAAAAATTAGGCAATAAAATGCTACATTTTCTTGAAGTCGTTACTTCTTAGCCATTTCAGGCTGAATTATCCTCTTCTGTGGGATTACATGGTGAGACCTGAGCCCCATCGATGCTCTTAGTTATTCATTCCCCCAAATACAATGGCTTTGCTTCCTCCTCCTTTTTAATTCAAATGAAGTATTTAGTTTCAGCCAGATGTACCCATCTGTAGCATCCACCCCGCCCCACGCCCCACGCAATGAGTCCACCAGGTGCAGGACAACCGTGTGCACCAGACCTCAGAAATGCATAAGGCAGACTATAACACTTAAAGAGTATTTAGAATACTCTGATTTTCCAACATACCTCAGACTAAGATCAGAGAAATACTAAGTAATGCAGCTACAATTCGATTTATATTTCTCCCTTAATCCCAAAAGTTTCGCTTTTTTCAGTGATGTAACTCTGTGTTTGTTCTATCTTTCTGAAACACATCAACCAGGGAGGGAAAAAAAAAAACAAAAAACAAACCAAACCCAAACCTTAAAGGCAGTCTACAGCTTTGTATTTTCCTCCATTCACCAAAATAAAAGAGGAGCTTCCTGTAAATGTCCAGCAAATGCTAATTACCTGTCCACTGCAAACAAGGGAAAAATCAAGGAGACTCGGGACTGCCCTCTTGACCTCAAGATGAGTCCATGCTGACTTAGACAATATATGCTGATAAGGATAGCATGCTGCTCTCATTTAAATGAAACACTTAGTAGAAGAAACTGTGACAGACCTTGTAGATGAAGCCTTGTGATTTACACTTTAAAATAAATAAATGGAATGAAGTGTGGGCCCATATTTCTGGAGAGCAATAAAAAACAACTGTAGAAATATTATGCAATGCACTGGACCCATCTGCTAATGCTACATGTGACTAACATGCACTGGCAAGCCAATAACAGATTATGTAGTATAGAGTTAACTTTCCAGTTTTCCAGAAGTCTAGAATTCAGACTTATTGAGAATAGAAAATTTACTCTTAATCAATAATAATCTATCAAATAGAAAACCTAATATTCTGTGACAGCAATAAATGAAAAGAGATCTAAAGATGAACATTTATTTCTAAGGGTACTCTGCTTTAGAACTAAAACCTGGCTGTTAGGCAGCAAGGAGGAGTATTGAAAAAGATTGTCCTGTAGCTTAGGTCATAGAGTAATGCTAGGGATCATTTGCATATTTATTTTTTTGCATCCACCCTGTGATAGTGGACAAGACAAATGGTAGGTGTGCCAGCGTCCTAGCTTACAATGTAAGATGTGCCCAAAGCATGTATTCTGTCACCATCTTCATGAGCTGTTGGAACCAGGTGGGGCAGTGTTTCCCCTCCCTCTGGACTACCTTCTGTTAATGGGCCATCAATGCCTTGCCCCATGACTCATAGCTCCCTCCAGGAGCGAGCTGTCTTTAATGGACAGTCAAGGACCCATTGCATGACTTATCATGATATCAGCCCATTTGTGAGATGTTTTGCCCAGGGGAAGGAGATAAGCATTCTCACCTGGATCTAGGATTTGGGACAGCACAGGGAGCCCTTACCCACTGGATTCCCAGAGGACAAGAGCTACTGGACCTTTCTAAAGGATCACTGCTTCAACAAGACCACTTCATCTGGACTGCTACCACCACCCTAACTAACAGGATGTCAGGTTGTATTCTGACTCCATCAATGATCTTTTGTACTATTGCATTTATCTTATTTTACTTCTTTTTCCTATTAAATTGTATTTCTAACTTGGAGTCTCTCACTGGTTTTGCTTTCAAACCAGCACAGCCAGCAAGACCTCAGACCAAGGAGTCTTCTTTTTTCTTTTAAATTTTTCAAATTCAGCCTGCAGATTAACAGTGACTCATTGCCCTTTTTTCTATAACAAGGAGAAAACCTGCAAGAATATCTTATTTCACTGTTATTGAAGCAAACCCCAGCTATTTATATCTAGTTTAAAGGATGATCTTTGACAAAACCATGGGTGAAGGACGATTAAGCCTTTGCTGAGATGACAAAAAGACAGTAACAGCAGCAATAAGGAACTAATTAAATATTCCCTTTGATGTGCAAATGAATGAGCAAGGTAGGCCGAGAGAGTGCTGGAGAGAAAAACTGAGGAAGACAGCAGGGAATCCAGAACTGTTTAAAACCAGAAAAAGTGCTTGGAAAAACACTTAATTTGGTGCTGCAAGCATCCAGGAAATTTAACATGCAACTTCAAAATGAGGACATTCTAGACTGAGCAAAAATGCAATGCAATTTGTGTAGGATCCCTTTTTCATGGTTATGCATACACATTTATTGAAATATGCTGATCTATTTGTTTACACTTTTATATGTCAAGACACATATTTAGCAGAATGTCTACTAGATGGACAGCAAGCCAGAGCTCTCCCAAAGCATCACCTGACTCAATCTTGTCTTTCCAAGCACATGTCATCATGTTTGAGACAAATCTGTCTCCTTCTATATAGAGGAGCAGGGAAATGCTTCCCAGAGGCCCTACTCACTGCCCTCTCCCAGTGTCAGCCGAGATGGAGAGGCCCTTTGGGAACAGCCCCAGTCCCACAGTGCTGAGACACATCCCTGCCTGCCTGCAGGGCCCAGGCACTCCACAGAAATCTGTGTTATCATGCTCCCTCAGCTGCTGCTGCTGCCCAGAGGTGGAAGAGCTTTGCCAGGTAATGGGGCTATAACAGATTTAGCAGTGAGCAAAACCACCCTTAACATCACATTGCCCAGCAAACATGTAGAAATCGCATAATTTGTTTCTGGGGACACATGGTCTCCTAGAGTTGATATTCTGGCACCTTGCATCACCAAACACATGTATGTGTTCAAGTGTTTCCTAATTTGCAGTAATCCTTGCCAGATTCCAACTGGCTTTTCCAGCATTTCTGTTCCTTGTGAGCACTGGAAGTCTTGCAGTATAAATTCTTTAGTTTTGCAGGTTGTTTTCAGTGTAGCCTCTGTACTGTGGAATTGCAGCTCTTGCTACTTTTTTTATAATATTTCCACGTTGCACATCTTCATCAGAGTCTACATCTGCAGATGCATAAACTCTTACCAGCATTCACCACACCCCTGCAGCCTCCAGTGTAATTTGGGAAGACCATGCAATGGATTTTACTCCTTTTGGGACATTCTTCCTGGTATTATGCTTTAATTCACTGTATTGGTGCGAAGCCATGGAAAGCAGGGGGCCATCTCAGTAAAGGGAGGGAGGTGGTGGCCACACCTCCTCTGCAGAAACTTTATTACTGATAGGGAAAAAAAAAGAACAGTACAGCCCTTTTAAGCTAAACTCATGGAACCTGAAAATCAATGAAGAAAGAGATGGGAAATCCCAATGCATCATTTTAAAATCAATTTTCAGATGAGTATTAAAATTATATTGACATACGATTTCACACTTGACTAGAACATGTTTCTGGGGATTAACAACAAGCACATCAGGCAAGTGAAAATAATCAGTCTCCTCTAAGAACAACCAAGTTAACATTTCATCAGAGAAGGAAAAAACTAGGTTTGGGGTTTGATTTTTCAAAGATTTACAAAACAGGGGGTCAGCTCTTTCCAAGTCCACCAAGAGAAACAGAGTTTGCACAGCTGCACTGGTAGAAGAAATCAAAACCAGCCAGGAACCTGCTTTGAGCAAGGAGAGGACTCATCCAATGCCAGAGCATGCTAGACTGGGCTAGTCACTGATAGCGCACACCTCTTTGTGCAAGATTGACAGTGCCCTAAAATTCCCAGTCAGCATTTGCTGCTGCTGTTACAGTGACAGCTCTCAGCTAAGAGTGTGGAAAGTTTAACACCCTTCCCCTCTCCACAGAACCACTCTGGGCCTCTCACTGTGGCAGTGCCTGAAATTTTCAGTTGAGACCACTGACCCTGATACCAAAGTCTCTCTTTTATTTTTCATTGGTATCGAAATTGGTATCAGTACAATGAATATTCCTGCATTTTTTAAATTCAACATGTACTCACAACTCCTGCTGATCAAGAAAATTTGAAATCTTACCACTTTAACAAACTTACTTTTTCCTCCCCCATGCATTACATGCACTAGTTGTCCTATTCTTAGCTTTTCTTCTCTGCTTCCCTCCCATGTGGGCCACTCTACCCATCCTCCAGTCTTGCCTGAAATGTGAACAGGTAAAGTCTGTTGCTTTCCTGACTTAACTCATATTAGCAAATGCACTTAGTTTTATACTAATTAATCAAAACAGTTATTCTAAAATTTGCAATATTTAGCAATCATTTAAGGTTGCTGCAGTAAGTACTATTTCTCCACAATGTGGAGCTGGTAGCATTTGAGTATTAACTGAATTTAGAAACATATCATGTGGCTTGCAAAGTCCTGCTAAATCAATTTGGCCATCTAAGACAGTAAAAATTATACTTTATCAGTTCCCAACATTGTTTTGCTTTCTTTAAGCACTATCTGTATTTGCTTTGCAGGCCATCCTTTATAACTATTGTGACATTAAAAAAAAGCTATCACTCTTTTTAGGGTCATTTTCATTCTGCCTCTAGCTGGCTTTCACCTGAAACCCTTGTACCACTAGCTGTGGACTGTGTCATGCTACATCATGTACTTCATGTACAGGCAAGACACTGCCCAAGATACATAAAGTGCCAGTATGTGCTATCAATTTTTAAAATTGTTTGGTTCTATATAATTAATATTAATTTATCTAAAATGCTTCGGTTGTCATGGAGATTTTATTTCTGAAGCTATTGAATTCTTATGCAAATTCTTGTGTTCAATTAAAATTAAATTAGAAGATTTCTACAGGCTAAAATGAAGCTAGAAACTAGCAGAAAGAGGAAAAGAAAATGACATCGCTCTGTTCAATAGCAAAATGGTGTCCACAAGGGACACTTTCTCACTGAATGATTCACAGATCTATTGGTTCTTGTCTGTATTGAGGTGAGCAATTCCTGGTTGCTCTGATGCATTTGTTTAGTTAAAAAAAAGTTTCCCATGTAAATATGTATGCATTTTCTATACTAGAGAAATTAAAGAATAATACATACTTTAAAAAGTAACTCTGATTTATAATCTCCCTTATTCCACAACCATTTTCACATTCCAGAGCAGACTAGCTTTAACTGTCTCTAATGACTCAAACTACCTGCCTGTGATCTGAAAAAAGATAATGGAAAACACTGACCTGGATTTGGATACGACTCCCTGTGAAACAAATCAGAAGTTTTTCTTCAATACAGTGTTTAGAAATGAAATTCAGCAGTGCAGTCATTCAGGAAAACTGTTTTCCCTCCACTGTTATTAAGCAAGATACACTCTCTGAAAAATGTGGCATGCAGGAGAATTTAGAGAAAGATTACATATTTCTTATAGCTCATACTAGGATTTGTTTCTCCCTCTTTAACTTTCTACTTCCAACTCAGCACTGCCATAGCAGCCACAGAATTAGACAAGTTCAACTTCCAGGAGCTTCGTCTCAGAAGATATTTTAAAAAATAATAGTCTTTGCTTCTAGAGGTTGTGAAGCCACAGTTCTCCGGAATTGACTGCAAGCTTCTCTCTCAAAAGTTTCTGTGTAACTGGTTATGTGAGGCAATGCAACAAACTGAAATACTGAAGCATGTCACAACTCCTGCCTGCTCAGAGAGAGCAAAGAGAAGAATTCCTGAAAGCTTGCAAAAGAAGTAGTAGCCCAGGAAGGGGAAAAGAGCAGCACAGAAGGCACCAGGGAAGCTGCCCTGACCACAGATGCTGAGGTTTTAATTCCTCTGCTTAGCTAAGGGCCCCATGATACGGGAAACACATGGGAATCTGGAGGAAGTTCAATAGAGAGTAACTGACATGTAGAAAATATAATGAGGGACAAAAGATTTCAGGGGCAAAGAAAACAGTCTTTCACAATCCTGTGCTGCACAAGAATTTGCTATAAAATTTGCTTTAAAGAATAAAGTAATCACCTTCTCTGTACCTGCTGGGGACAAGGCAAACAAATACTGGCCAAATTCCTAATATTGACACTGAATAAATTTATCAGTCTGGAGAGTCCTTGGAATAGCTTACACATAAGACTACAGAGATATTTAAGAAACAAAATCCAAAACCATGGATTCCCAAGGATGCTGCAATTATCCTACCTGAGTTCAGGTGATCCTCTTGCCCACTCCACCCCTCCATGCCAAGCCAGTGCAGTTCTAGCTGCCATGACATTTTAAACATGTTGCCCTGGAGCTCACTCTGGCAAATCACCTACTTCCTAGCAAGAGGGAACAGCTGACCATCGAATGCTGGAAATGGGTACAGCTTGCATAACTCAGATTGTGCTTATATTCCTCTAGGTCACAATTCCCAAGAGCATTCACATCATCATTATTCGGTACAGAATTATTTCAGGTTCACCTCTTCCAGACCTTCTTTTGTGGCCTTGGCACCTTTACAGTGCACAGGTCTGTGACATATTCCTTACACCTGTGACTAAAGGTTAACACTGAACTGAGAAGTACATTACCTAAAACATATTTGCTTTTCAGGCTTTCATTAAAAAAAAATTCCATAATTATCATCTAGGAAAAACATTTCAGTATTCTGAATATTTAGAAAAACTGTACTTCTTCCTAAAACATTTTGACTTCCCTTTACACTCTGGTCATAATGTACATAGTGAAAAAGCAATTAAATCCAAAATCTACTAAGCACACATGTCCTAAGTGACTTTATAATTTCAGGAGACGTGTTGAATCAATGCATAGAAGACACATCATTAGCACTTGGATCAGTCAGGGACTTTCTGTATATACATATATATGTAGAGTACAGTTATATAGGCTGTAGGTATATATATTTCAACAGCTGTCAAAATCTCTCTGCATTTCAATAAAATAAGAAGTTAAAATTTGTTAATAATTAAGGAATTCAGCTGAGCTTTAAACAGCCTTCTAATTAATTTAACAGGGTAATTTAACTCTCCTGTATATATGTGTATATATATATATATATGTATATATATATGTCCTGTATATATATAGATATACATAGTCTGCCATACAGCCTATGTATATCTATATTACAATGCTGAGGCTGTGGTAGAAAACTGAGAATACATCTCTCAGAGGAGCTGAGACAAGAACATAAGAACCTGCTCTATTAAAAATATCTAATAAACTAAAGAGCTTCAGAGGCACTGATGGGTACAACTTACAGAAGATTTTCCCAGTTTCCAGAATGACAGAAAATTAGGCACTGACCACCAAAAAAAAAAAGTGTAATGGCACTGTTACAATTCTGTATGAGAACAAAATACCAATTTACATTGGAAAGACTACAAACTAGCATTAATGCACATGTTTTTATTTTGAAATTACCCAGTTTTATCATTACTGAAGCTAAATTCAAGAGAATCCAAATGAGCTACTAAGATATCAAAGAGCATGTTTATCAGAGCTCTGTGTCTTGAATTCCAGCTTCTGAGAATAGGCATAGTTGGTGTAGTCAAGCCACCAACCTCTTCTTATTTTTTCCAGTCCTGAATGTGGGATCTGTAACATGGTTTCATGAAGCAGGGAGTTCAAAAATCTTCTCCGATCCCTGTTCAGAAGATAGACAGACTGCCATGACATAATGAGACCAGGGCACTGAAGCTGCTGCAAACAGAAGGTGCTATTCTGACACTACCTCATAAGACTCCCACTTTAGTGACTATTAATTCCTTGACCATTTTTGACATCCATTAGCAATTTTTTATTTCCAAAAACACACAAAAAAGGTGTTCCTAAGCCTGGGAAAGCTTTACTACATTTTGTCCTTAAGAAGCAATCATTCCCTCATCTCTTAAAAAGGCAAGTTCTTTAGAACAATTAGTATTTTTCTTAATGTATACTATATAAAAGAAGAGAATATGAGTTTGAACCTAGAGTTCAGAGGAAAATACATGAAATTTGAAATGGAAGTGAGTCAAGAGACTATCAGCTGTAAGCGCTATTTTTATACGTTGTTTGGTGCACTTAATAATACGATGAAAGAGGAAACAAAAGAGCCTGTGGTCAAGATGCCAAAGTAAAAACAAGAGGACTGTATGGATTGACATTTTTATCTGAAGTGGAAAAAACAAAAACTATTCTTAGTAATCTGCAGGTATTCTGAAAAATAAGTTAAAGCTGAATTTTTTGCTGAAATTCATATTTGAAAAAGAGATATACTGGTGATTCAGCTGAAAGACAATAGATATGAATAAAATTTGAGTTGAAAAAAAACAACTTCAACAAAAGGTAGCCCATAAACGACAAGATACCGGATTGTGCTTTGGGGCTCACCATTGCTGGAACACTCAGAGCTTTATCAGAAGAATGTCCCTTGGGGCTCTGTCAACACACAGCCAGTTTTAATGCATTTCAACCATGCCTGTCTGTTCTAAACACACAGAAATGAAACAGGAGGACCAAGCAGATGTCAGAAGTATGTCTCAGCACCAGGCTGGAGATGCAGCACCTGTTGAGAACTTTAATACCAGTTAATTTAGATCTGCTGCATTCTCCTATATCCTGGTAAATTCCTCCACCGGTCTGCCACTCTCTTT
This sequence comes from Hylia prasina, assembly GCA_013397195.1. Taxonomy (NCBI): domain Eukaryota; kingdom Metazoa; phylum Chordata; class Aves; order Passeriformes; family Sylviidae; genus Hylia; species Hylia prasina. Next base: position 55,378 of record VYXD01004140.1, on the reverse strand, counting down.
GTCTTTGCCATAAGCTCTTTGTCACTCCTCACTTGCTGGGTTGGCAAAAATCATCATGTACATTGGCAATAAATATTCTAATTTACACAAACTTCTCCAGTTTTGAGTAGTTATATTCATTGTATTTGGAATGATATGTAGGGTATGACCTACAATGTGATTTATAAAGTCTGAGAAACAGTTTTCTTTTTAAAAATACAGCCAAAATCAATCTGATTTGACCTGTATTAACTCAGGTGTCCGATACATTACATACCGATACATTAATTTGAATTTCTCTCCCTTTAGGTAATACAATTGAAAAATTACCATCATGAGAGTTCATTTTAGCAATAATGTAATGTTAAATATGACAGTAATGTTAAATATGGTGAAGGAAGTGAATAATTTTATTACCCAGAACTTTTAACTAGAATGGCATGAAACCAGCAGCACATCAACAATGCTAATAGGATTCTAGAAGACTAATTGGGTCTTGCATACTTATAAAAATACGTTAACAAGAAGAGGGATGTTTACATGGAAGAACTTACTCTTCTGCAGCTCAAATACTATTCAGAAGAAAAATGGACATCTGGGATGGGAGAAAACTGGAGCAATGAAACAGTAGATATAAGAAGTAGCAGCATATTACAAGATTTAGGGGTAACTGCAATGAAGATGTTTGCAGCCAGGAGAGCAGTACTGCTTGTGTAACAGGCCCAGTTGTGTCATTTGCTGGCAGATGATTAGAAAAGAGGATGAGAGTAACTCCTCAAGAATACAGAAGTTGTTTTGCTGTCTGTGTATGCAGCTCCTCTGCTCAGGAGGAGATATTCCAGGGTCATTTTCTTTCAGCTGGGGAGAATGGGAATTACATAAGCACAGAAAAAGGTGTGCACAAGGTCTCCATCAGTCAGGGCATTCCCTTCATGCATGATAAAAAGATGTAAGGACTGAAAAGATTAAGCATGAGAGGGGAATCTGCCCTAAGGCAGAAAGCTAAATTTATTCTCCCTAAAACTCAGAGGGCAGCCATTGTGCAGCACAATGCAAGTGCTAATCCGTTAGCCCAGCTTAGAAAGGAGAGACAGCTGATGTTTAATTGGAGTCACTAGTGCAAAACATCTTGGCTGCATATTTCTGTTTAATTATTTTTAGTTTAAAATTGAAGAGTGAAGTAATACTCCTATTCATAGTTTAAGAGCTGAAAATAATTTAATATGGTTTCTTGTTTCATTGCTTGTTGGGTCTTTTTCCAAATCACAGAGGTCTGTATTGACAAAGTTTCCAGTTCTGTTGTACATGGAGCAAAGGAGGATGCAGAGTTCAGATCTCCAAAGTATTAGTGCTCATCTACAGCATCACAAGGGGGCCCTGCTATTCTACAGAGTGACTTTGCTTCTAGTAAGAATGCCAGACAGCTGGTCCTAGCTGTCCAAACTATTGTATCAAGGATCCAATCTTTTTGACAAGACCAGTCTGACAGTTCAAATCCCATAGTCACTTACTGAGTATAGATTATAATTTGAAACTGTCAGAATATTAAATCCTGGTTTCACCAAATAATGCAGTTCCCCATCCTGGATCCCATGAAGACTTTTCTCTTCAGTTCTTCTACCATACAGATGGTTGCTGCTCAGGAATCAATTGTTTCACTGGATTATTTGTGTTTTGCCTTTGCAAAATCTCATCAAAGACTCCTGTAGATTATCGAGCTCTCCTGAAAATGACCTAATCTGAAACCCAGCGGATATATAAAGAGCTACATGAAAGGTAAGGCACTTTGACCAGGGTCCTCTCCAGCTCAGGATTGGGCCCTCCCTGGTTCTTTAACTTGCAGCATGTCTCCTCTCATTCCTTTGGATGAGTACTGGGAGAGTAATCACTTTTCTTCGTTGAATTTTGAATGTCACAGGAGGAGTTGCTTTTGTTGTTCAGAAATAGTTCTTGTCAAGGTCAAAGGTATGACCATGGAATAAAAAAAAAAAAAATTGCTTTTGTTTTTTCAAGTGGAAGATACTTTCAGACCAAATATTTGGTGTGTATTTTTGTAATATTCCTCTATGATACTAAACTTTAATTACAGAACAAGGAAAAACAAATAACCTGTCCTTATGTGAGCTGGAAATCACTAACTCCAGTAAGTTAGTTCATTTACTCAAGCCAGTATCAAAGTGTTTCTTACCATCTCTTGCTCTAAAAACCCCAAATCCCTTCCAATAACAGATCATCCCAGCACTACCACAGAATCATCTCAATTTATGCATATGCACTTACTCCAGAAGCATGTGCAGCCTCATAAGCAAAATCTTCAGCACTCAGCAGCTGTCTTGAAGAACCTTTGTAGCAAACCCAGATGTTTCATAAACACAGTGAATCCCAAAGAGAATTTCTTTCTTGTTAGTCTGCTTACAAATTTTTTATTTGACATAACAGTATCATCCTGGCAGGCTGATTGCCACCTATTATGTTTTATAATGACCTGTGAGTGAGATTTTGCCAGTTTTTCTCATCTTTTGTCTGCTATAACACAGTCAATGCTATGTGTCTGCTGAGCACCTTTCTTCAGCATTTACTGGCTAATTCCTCCATTTTCAACTGATTTTTTTTCCCAAAAGTTTTTGGGTTTTTTTTTGCCTGATAGTTACATTTCCAAAGGCCCTTTTAAGCTGTTTGCTGCAGATATTTATTCATGTGAATAAATTATATGCTGGTGAAATCATTCTAGTAATTACTATCACAGGGTTTACATACAGACAAGAAATTTGAAGTCTAACATCCTTGGGGAAGGAAGGTACAGGGAGAGGTATGTACAGGTAACTTACCTGTCAAATAGTTCTCCACCAGTGACCAATTCCAGAATAAGACTGATTTCTGTAGGGGTCTCAAATATCTCCTTCAATTTTATCTGGTAAAAGATAACAGAAAGTATTTCTTTTGCTTATTTGTCTTCCTCTGAGCACATCTGAAAGTCAACAGTAGAACACAGACCGCAGCTGGGAAAGTTATCTTGTTCTCTCCCAATATTTTTGCTTGCTTTTTTTTTATTGGGTTTTTTT
>VYXD01004140.1:38213-52324 GCA_013397195.1 Hylia prasina | reverse complement strand
TTTTTGGTACACTTTTGGTTATTCTCATACCTCAGTAACCTCTGTGAAATACAGGAGTTTAAGAGGCTGCCTGCCAATCTCTCAGAGAACCCAAAAAGTAAGACCTCTCCTACCCTCCCAGGACTGAAAATATCAACTTCTACTTTCATTTGCAGAAATTTTTTCACTCAACTCTGTAAGAACATCAGTGTTTTATCTTAAAATGGAAGTATAACTCAACAGAATGTTCATGCCCACAAAGAGAACCCAGAGCTTTAATCTAGATCTGTACACATCAACCACAACAGTCTTCTCTCACAAACAGAAAGAGTACTAAAAAGCAAGGAAATAAATATGGAGTGAAAGAACATGGCTAAACTTACAATGTTGGGATGCGAAAGGCGAAGAAGAACTCCAATTTCAGTGCGGACAATTTTCTTGTCTACCTGGTTAAAAGTGGGGAGGGAAAAGGGAAAAATTATTTCCATGTTCAACATAGAAACTTCTGGATGAATCACAGGATGTATGAATAGCACTTCTAGATCTTCCATAAGAGTAAAGTATTGTGAGACACAAATCAAACATACTCTAAAGAGAAATTTTCCACTAACACAAGACAGATACTGTAACAGAGAAATGTCCACATCCAGCAAAATGATTACAAATATACATGTGAGTCACACAATAAGCACAATGCAGGAAAGGTATCTGAAAAGGTGAGAAAATTTCTACTTTTACTCAAGTTCTGACCTTGTCTATAGCTACTTACGTTTGTTGAGTTTATGCTAGGATAGCTTTCTTTTGATACACTGTCCAACAGGTGTGTTGGAAAAGTTTTTTGCATGTAGGATGTGCTCATCAAAGTAGTGTAACTTACTGCTTAGAATGAAAAAATGATGTAAAGGTCAAATATCTCCAGCCACAGAGTATAAGGTGGCTGGAGATATGCTCCAATTATCTCCAATTGCTCCAATTATCTCTGACAGAACGATCTATTAATTCAAATAATTGCTTAAACCTCTGAGAAGATTACCCCTTCCCTTTCAAACTGTAGTCTTCAACAATCCAGGCACAACTTATGTTCTTGAGGGACATCAGTCATATCTCACAAGAAATACAGACCTAGGGAATATTTCATTCAGGAAAGAAAACTGCAGCTCTCCTGGAACTAAAATGCTTAAGCAAGCAAGAATGTAAAATGTTTGTAAGCAAATTATGAATCCTTTTATGATTCTAAGGCAATTAATACTTATGAGGAAACTACCTGGTTTGCAAATATTCTCCCAAACCTTAGAGAAGTCCCACACTGATGAATCAGGGGGTTCTGAAATGAATGAGTCAGCAAGTCATTGTGTGGTTCAAGACTGATGATATACATGGTATTTTGAGAGAGACTTGCACTGCGTTTTTTTTTTATAGCGGAGATTTTTGATTTATCAATGGCAAGTTCTGGTTTTTTACATCAGATGGGAAAGGGATGGCAGTCATAATATATAAGCCTTTAAAGAGGACATAAAATTACCTTCAAATTCTTAGTGAAGAAGACACATGGGGGTTTTTTATCACCTGAAAGAAGAGAGCTACTTCTCAGTAATTTACTTTTTTCCAGCATCAACAAAATCCAAGAATTCATTACATTCAGAACTACTGGATAGGCAGAATTTGATTCTCCCCTTGTGTGAATCAGGGACAATTCCAGCTTAGTAACGCCACAGTGCTCTGACAGTTGTGTAAATGAGTAGAGAACTAGAGCCCTCAGGGATTTCTTAAAACTTAGTGACATTCAATCCTTTCTAGTGGCTGTGCCAGGAAGCAAAATGAAACAAGAAAAACCAACTTTGGACAAATTCAGTGCAAGTAGAGAAGGAGTAGAAATCAAACACTGAAGAGGAATAAAATATTCTGTTACTTGAACATCTAACTGAAGGTAAAAGAATATAGCCAATAACAAAATCATGGATAAACATTTGCTTTGGGATCAAAACCAGGACCCTTTAAGCTTATGACCGATGCATGCATTATAAATGTTTTTGCTTTCTACTCCAAATGCAACTAACAAATGCTTTTTCCTGCTACATAAACACTGATGATCAGGTTTGAAGACAAGCTCCTGTGAACTTTTCATAAAATGCTGCTGACACCAGCCTGTGATCTTGCTCAGTTTTAACACCTCCTTGGCATGACTTTGGGTTACTTTATTGAGTGCAAACATGGAGCAAAGGCCTCTAAAGTTTACTGTTGGGCAGCAAAGGGCTTTTGATGATTCATGCAGTAATACATGTTGTGACTGTTTTCACACACTTTGCACCTCAGTCAGGATCAAAAAAAATTAATGTCCAATTGTGCGTGGACAGTGACATCCCCAGTAGAGCAATTTAGACTGAAAAATTTACTTTATCCAAAAGCACTGCTATAGACTGAACAATCCACAGTTTGTTTCCTGCGGTTTTGAAAATTTTTGGGCACCAAGCCCACCTGGGAGCAAGCATAGAAAAGGTTGCCCACAATCTAAAGATGACTTCTTTTGGCACTGAGTAGTTGAAAGTGAGAAAATACAGAGGCCTCCTTTTGCCATGCAGGTAGCAAGTAATTAAGTAAAAACAGGGACTAAGTTCTTGGTTTCACAGACATTTACACTCTAACTGTAGGTGAGTTCCCCTGTGATCAAGTTTGTGACCTGACACACAACACTAAACTTTGACACTTTCTCAGATGATGGTAAGAGGAAAAGGTACCTCAAAATTCAAGATGATAAGATGCAATGGCAAATATGCTGCAGAGAAACACTTAGGAGTGTTACACATATATATGCAATGGCATTGGGATAGATTTTACTACAGAAACGGGCATGTATAGGTGATATGAATTGTTCCAGAGTAAAAACATGGACATATTTGGTCATGACATTTCATTACAGACAGCCACTTTTATTTTCTTACCTTCTTCTACACTAAGTACACATAGAGCTACGTGAACACTTACCTTCTTTCAGCTCCTACCAAAAAAGGGTACATATATTAGGACAAAATCTGGCTTATTTTTAGTTTGGGCAGGAGTATTAGCACTTCAACTACTTATATTATATTTTCCTACCATTATCCTATCAAATAATTTCCTGACAGAAATTATTTGCTAGTATGAGAGGCATCTCACTCTAGAATGTATGTTGCTATAGTAACAATTTTTTAAACTTGGATAATTTAATCAAAATATGCCATTACCATAAATGTTTGGGCAAATTAATTATGTTATGCTTGATCAAATACAGTGGTCTGATTTGTGTGTGTGTAATAACTGATTAAAATGAGGTTGAGAAACTCTTTATTTTGTCTCCTCCATTTTGGATGCAATTTACATAGGCAGTACAGTGCTTGAAAACTATCTGAGCTTTCCTTATATTAGCATTACTCATAAGAGCATTAATGAGATATGTGTGAGTATATTACAGTCAAGAATAATGGGATCAGCAGAACTGGTCTGTTTGTGAAGTGAAAAAACAATCATGTTAACTTTCAGAGCTTTCACAGTTCCTCTAGTTTAGCAATTATCCTTCTATCCTTTATTCTTTGCTTTTAATCTATGCTAAATGGACTAGAGTATACTTTTGGTCAAATATTTCATCAGTATAATTTGATTTCTACTTAAATGATGACTTTACTCTGTGTGAGAAAGATTACTTCCTGCCAGGTTGTGTAAATGCCTGGTCAGGTGATTTTAATACTGGTGCAGTTTTACTGAGCTGTATTTTCTGTATTTGCAAAATTTAAATTGCAAGTAATCAAGAGGCATTTCCTGTGATAGGCCTGCACAGCAACAACCTGCTGTCAACACCCATGTCAACTAGAGAAGTCATTTGACAGATAAACCCAAACCAGTTATTTATCATTCCTTCACTGCTTGAAGATTTCCCTGTCACAGGCCAAAACCCCCCAAAGAAAGTTGTTAGATAGCCTGTGATTATTAAAAGCCACAACACCTGTGTGTTTCCACAGCTTACCTCTGGAGGCACATGGAATGCTGAAAGGCAGCAAATCTTCAAGAACTGCTTGTAGGTGCTACACAGCCACTGCCTGGTGCTGTGGCTTCCAGTGCTCCTCAGTAAACTCTAGCAAGAAAACCAGGAGCTGTGACTGTACCACAGTTAGATTAAAGCCACCTGCATGCTGGCTTTAATCTAACTAGATAAAGTACCTGCAGCAAAGCTCTAAAAGCCTGAACCTGGGAGCAAGAGGCAATCTAGGAATGCTTCTCCCTTAATTTAAAATAAAGCATTTACATAAAAAGAGTGATCATTCCTGGATTATTCCTAGTATTTGTCTCTCCAGTTAGTTCACTTCAGAAATAGAATTAGGTATTATATCTTTTATAGATATGTGTCTGCAATTACTCTGTCTTTGAAATATCATACTGGTCATGCAGAAAAGGAGTACTAGATTTATATTCAGTGTATTTCTTATTTTTGAATTCCAGATTATTTTGACAAGAGAAAGGAATGGAAAACTCTTTAATGAAAGCTGAGATTCTTCCATGTTTCCATGCCCCAAGATGGTGAGGTGGAGTAATGCCAAAAACCACTGAGATGTAAAAATGTTGTTTCTGTGTGAATTAAATGAAACAAGATAAAATGAACCACCACTTTACACAGATTAATCCAGCTGCTGCTTTGCAATATAGTACCACCCTAAAACCACGTGGCCAAGAGATGTTCTCTGCACCCTCAAACATAGTAGAGAGCAAGAGGAAGAGCACATTCCTCATCCTGCAAGTTCCTTTTCTGCGGTTCTTCCCTTGGGCATTGTGAGGCAAAAGGGCACATTTGCCCAAATGTGACCACCGTGCGGGTTGGGTGACAACACTGTGCCCAGGCAACGGGTGTGAGGAAACCAGTGCAAAACATCTCCTCTCAAGCTTCACAGCACTGCCCACCTCAGGGAGCCTGTTAATACCAGCTCCATAATTAATATCCCACTTCGAGACTCATATGAACGCCTCTAATATGAGCAATGAATTCCTTACTGAACAAGCAGGTCAGGCTCTGACTATGTGCTTCTCTGCACTTACAGGGATCATGGTACAAGGCATTATTAGCTTGACACTGCACTAGTAAAAGTGCTTCCAAGAAACAAAGTTTTATTTGCTCATACAGTAACTGCTCTGAAGACAAAACTTTTCTGTATTTTATGGCATCAATTGCTAAATACCATTTATTATTTTGCCTTCTCACAGTTAAGCTGAAATATGAAAACCTGTACAGACATAGACTACACACAAGTAGAGCTGTCAGTTCCCTGACAGTCTAAAAGATCTGTACTCAATGGTCACAACTAAACACAGGAGTGATGGGTTACCCAGGCTCTCTTGAGAGGTTTGAAGAAAAAAAGAAATAAGCTTGAATTTAAAGACTGAATTTAAATAAATCTTCACAAGAAGAAGGTTCAAAGAAGATATTTGCCATGCAGTTTAAGGTCCTGCTTTTCAATTTACAGGAATTCCAGTTTCTGCCCAGTTTATACATAGAATATTTTCTCACTAAGTCTTTCAGCCCAGACTTCAAGAAAAAAACTTTAAAGAAGACTTCTGAATGTGTTTTTGCATCTTTATAATGATGGATAGTATTGAAATCACCTTATCTCATCTGTATCAATGCAAGATACAGACATCAGTCTTCAGCATAAGTGCTAAAGCATCATGGAGGTTACAAAAAGTGGTATGACAGGAAAATCCAGGAAAAATGAAAATAGAGACTCATATGAGACTCAGCCCACTTCTCTGAAATATTCTGATGTAATTCGGTAATCAGCATGACAGTGGATAGTAGGTAAAAGCAGAATTTTAAAAAGCTGACCCTTCTGAATGAAAGGATACATCATTATTCCAACTAGGACATTTATTTAACAGCTGCTTCAGATGATTTGATTCATTAAGTGACTTTTTTGAATGAAAATAACAGTTTCTCAAGTAAAGAATTCCTCCTATGTTTTAGTGGCTGTTCTTGGTGGGACATTTATTGACCTTCTCAGCAAGGTCTGCAGCTCTCTTGTGTGGGAACAACCTTTGAACTCCTAATGGACTAATATTATCTCAAAACCAAAACTGTTTGAAATCATCTTTTTTGTATTTTAAGTGGCCAGACTATTCTGGCTCTATCTGCACTCAAGCTTAGCATGGGCTCCCTGAAGAGCACAATAAACAATTCAATCAAGCACAACAGCAACTGCACAGCTCTCTAGTATCTTCCCTAAACTCAGCCTGGAGTTCTCATTGTGCAGGTGGGCTGGTTTGGCTGTGATACTGTTTATTTCCTTCACAGTGGCTCGCATAGGGTTAGGCTTTGATTGGTGCTAGAAATAGTGTGGATAATTCAGGGATGTTTTTATTATTGCTGAGCTGGGCTTGCACTGAGCCAAGGCCTTTTCTGCTTCTCATTCCAACTCACCATGGAGCAGGCTGGGGGTGCACAAGGAATAGGGAGTGGACAGAGCCAGGACAGGTGACTCCAGAAGACCAAAGGGATAATCTAAACCATGTGGCATCATGCTCAGGACATAAAGCTGGAGGACAAGAAGGAAAGGGGTGGGAGTATAATTCAGAGTCTTTCCAAGTCACTGTTCTGTATGATGGAGTGTTGTTTTCCTGGAGGTGGCTGACCAAGCAACACAGTGAATTAATTCTTTACTTTGCTTTGCTTATGTGCACAGCTTTTGCTTTGCCTGTTAAACTGTCTGTATCTCAATCCATGAGTCTTCCCACTTGGATTCTTCTGATTTTCTCCCCATCCTGCTTGGGATGACAGAGTGAGCAACTCCATAGGGCTTAGTAGCCAGCTGGGGCTAAAAAATAGTGGGTTACTGAGGATTCTTATTTTCGTCCTACATAAGTAATTTTGTATTATTATTGAAAAAACCCACCCAAACTATTCATTACTAGAGCAATTATTTTCTGCACACATGTCCATGTTTCCAATTTGAAACTGTAGTCCTTCAAGTGATGCATATTCCTCAGACTGAACACACCTGCATGAGAATACTGCCAGTTACATCAATGTGTCTGCATTTGTCCTGTCAGGTGATTAAAAGTCTGGCAGCTGTTGGCTGCAAATGCCTGGGCTTGTAGAAACTACAAGACACTAATCTACCTGCATGGAATAGGGCTGCTTATCTGTTAAGAGGAAATTGTTCCATCAAAGAAGCAACACTACTATTTTTGAAGAAAAGCACAGTACATTTGCAGGGAAACCATCAGATGGATACAGAAAATTCATGTAACTCTATAAACTTCAGCACAGTAAATCACACCCTGACATATCAGATTAACAGGCCCTGCATCTTAAAATACATGGTTTCAATAGTAAAGGTGACCAGATGCAGGTAACTTTCCCTAAAGACACAGAATCCACTGCAAATAGGTTCACTCACCCACATTAACTTGGTGGCATCACCACAGGGTGAATGGATGGATTCAGAGCCACTCATAGCTTGCACAACACTGGTCACTTGCAACAACATTATTTTACGTGAGAGAACAAAACAAGTTCATTAGAAATAGTCTTATTATGGGCTATGTTCTAATTATATGATTAATTTGGTTGTTAGTTATTTATTTCCCTGTCTCATTAATAGACAGATTTCTGCAAGTATGCTAGATAATTGCTGAGCAGTTTATGCAAACAAATGTAAGCCTATTAGGTATTCATTAATTGCTCACTTCAGCTATTCAGTATTTATAGTGTGTTACTGCCATTGTTGTTGTTCCCAAAGCTGGGTGGAAGAGGACACTTTTAAGACACAAGAACAATGTGTAAATCAAAGATAAGCAAAACAGATGCATTTATGGTTCTATTTAAAAATTTTATACTTGCCATCTTCTTGTATATTCTTGCTTTTCATGTATAACTGTTACAAATCCAAAAATTTTCTTTTTTCTCAGTGAAAATTTATTAATCCAGCTTTTATCCTGGGTGATGCATCCAGTATTAAATATCTTGGTTTCACATTCTCACAAACTGCCACACAAAAATTAGAAATGGAGAGCTACGAAGTGATAGGATGTTTCTCATCATAATGTACAAAATTTCATCTTAAAATCACTCAGAATTCTCAGCTGCATGATAAAGATCTGGAATACATTATATCTGCTTATATCATTAGCCAAGTGCCATGCTTGCTATAAGTTAAGAAATTTCACATGAATAATAAGCTGGTGGGCCCATGCTTTTCTCAATTCAGCTTGTATGAGTTCACTGGTACCCAACAAAGGTTTAATGCATCAAGGCTACCATTAATATTATAATCTCAATCACAGATATCACATAATTCCATGTGATCAATGAAGCAGTTTTGTCTGGGCTGACTTAATTTTCTTCACAGTAACCTGTATGGGGCTACATGCTGCATTGCTCCATTTACAAGCAGTTACACAGATGACAGGTAGGGAAGGCTTAGTTGCGGTGCTGATGTTCAAATGAGGCTGTTTTATTCAAAATATTTCAGGTGGGATAAAAGCATGACAATGTCAGGTGCAACTTAAGTCATGCACATCTCTTCTGAACCATCCTGAACCTCTCAGCCTGCTGCTCAAATGACCCTTGTACTAGGAGACTTGCAAAGTCTGGATTCCTGTCCATTCTTCTGGTAAGTCAGCCCCAAACACTGATAACAAGCAATTTCTGTGTTGCTTGATAGTATCCAGAACCTGTAATTCTATGCTTACAGGACTCATACACATGGACCCCAAAACTGCTTCAGATTTACAGGTTATATACTTTATAATCTGAATAGCTAAAAAATAAGAAGTGAAGACTGAAAAGAAAACAGGGAAGGAATTGCTTGTAGAAGATTTTCAGGGACTGAAAAGGAGAAGTATTTTATATAACTGGAAGATGATACAGAGAAGCATGTAGAAATGTTGAGATGTTTAAGAATGTTAGGCAGACGTGAAATCAAGCCTTTGTAACTGATTTAGAGAGTTTGCTTCTTAGATTAGAAATTGTGAGCTGAGCTTTTCTTGTTAGCACTACATGCCAACAAATAACACTATAATTTACAGGACTAATTTTGTTCCTACATCTCTCCAATCCCAATCTCTCCAATATTTTGAATAAAACATCATGGAAGATGTCTCAGCTACATTAATGGCAGCATGTTAACTCGGCTCCTCTGCCAGGAACTATGAGTTTTGCTGGGAAAAAAAAGGACAGATGATTGAGCAGGCTGAGAGCAGAAGGAATGTGCAGTCACTTCACCCTGCAACAGGTCACCTCAACCCATGAATTCCATGCACAAAGAGCCACAGGGTGCCTTTCATATTTGATCCTGTGTTCCCTGATGCTTCATACAATTTAAGAGTAAATGGAGGAGATGCTGAAAGGGGACAGTTGTAAGCTATATGAACCTGAATCAGAACAGGTGAATATTTGAATTTCAGGAGAATTTATGTCTCCCTTTATGGCCAGTGAAGTCACATGCAGATTCAGCAAATCACACAATACCTGACCTAAAACCTAACTCTGGTGCCTAACTGTGTTATTTGGGTGCAAGTTTGGTATTTAAAAAGGAAGAAGAAGAAAAAACAAAAACAAAAACCCCCCAAAAAACACCAACCCCGCCCCAAACTGCAATCCCTGAAGACCCCATAGGAGTGGAGATGAGAAGACAGATTTTGTCTGTGAAGTAAAGAATGTAGGGGGTTGGTGCTCTGTAAACTGCAGTATCAACTGTCTAGATACAAATACTTTACAGCTCTAGCTCCTGTGGTCCTCATCTATAAAATATGGAAAAGCTAATGTGTGTTCTCACTGTGGAGTTGCAGCTGTAACAGTAATGGACCCAAAAGAATAACTGAAATTAGTTATAATGGTGAAACGAATAATTTTCCTGGACTTCTGATAAACAGATTTATGGCTTCTTATTTCTGGGAATTAGGGCTTTCATCTTGAGGAATGACTTTTCCCACAAATTCTTGAAAGCCATATCATAGAGTTACTTTGATACGTATTTTCTTACCTTTTTACATTCAAATCCTATATCTACTGTGTTTACTACTCAGTCCAGAAACATATAATTATTATCCCGGTATTTTCTTCTTGTATTCTTCTTTTATCACTTTACAAAGAGATGAAACCTATATGATTGTTATGTATTTTGCAGACAAAAATATAAATTTCTGCAAGTTGATATTTGTGATAGTGCTGATTAGAAGTCCTTACAAGTTAGCACATCATATAATAGTTGCAATTTTAACACAAATTTGAAATCAGAATTGTCTCCAATAAATTGTAAAAGAAAGTGGCTTTGATATCACAAAACTGAAATAAAAAATAATCATCTTTTTAATGCTATTTCTTGTTGCTTATGGAAATGCTGCCAAATCTTTTCAGTTGTATCGACTGAAGACATGCCCAGGTGGAAACATTTATTTGCTTGTTAAATATATGCAAAGTGTAATGTAATCGTTTGTTGGAAATGAACAGTAGTATTTGAAGGCTGTGTAAAATGAAGGGGGAAGAATACAATGGAAGTGGGATTTTTTTTTACATTTGTATGAAAACAAGTTATTAGTTATTTTTTATGTATTCAGAGTTTGGGTTCCGCTTATGTATTGTTGGTTGGGGGGATGGGTCTTTTGGAGTTGTTTTGTTTGGGGCTTTTTCCTTAAGAAAGCCATTTTTTAGTGACTTGATTAGAGAGCAAGATTGGTGTGACAAAATCTTGTCATGAGTCTCACACACACACCAGCACTGCAGCTGTCAACTGTCACAACATTTGGCTTAGAAATTTGTATTGAATCTTAATTCTGGCCTTGAAAGTTCCTCTGGTCAGGTGATGTATCTCAAGGAAATAAATCAGACAGAGGTTCTGCCTTCCTGATTTCTCAAAGAAGCTTTTATAACAGAGCCCTCAGATTGTACTGCTTTTACAGCTGCTGTGTTAATTTCCACCTTTGCTTTTCCATTCCTCCCCTACATGTGGTTCATCTTTCTCTTAAAAGACATAAATACATAAAGACCACCTCAACCAAAGAGCATACATTTTCTCTGGAAATAAGCCAGTTTGTCAAGCAAGCATATGCTGATTACAGAATCCTTGCTAAAACAAATCCTCTCTCCTACAGATCTCAGATTTGCCTCTCTGAGGAGCTACAGAGAACTCATTTTCAGAATAATAATAAGCACAGGATGACATATTTTAAGTCATAAAATATTCATGATTTATTCCAACACCCGAACGGTGAACACTGGAGAAAGCACTACCATTTATTTTCTTCCCTCTTCATATTTTAATGCATACAGACAGCTTTCCTTTAGTTTATTACTCTATAGCTTAGAATCTCTCTCCCCACAAAAGAATAGCTCTCACACCTGTGGTGATAGCATCACACCATACACATCTAAAACCAAAAACTTCCTGAAATGCAGAGGAGGAAATTTCCTTAACAGGCTGTAAATAATGAAAGGTTTCCAAAGAGAAGCGGTATAGTCTCAGGAGAGTCTAGTATTTACCTCTGCACTACTGTTCAGAAATGCCATCCCTTTGGAGGGTTTTGTGGCATTAAATTCAGCCTCACAGAGCAAGAGTTTCTGGTCCTACTTCCCTATTCCTACTCCTACTCCTACTCCTACTCCTACTCCTACTCCTACTCCTACTCCTACTCCTACTCCTCTGTATTTATGTGCACTCCAGCCACAGAGCTCCTCCAGGCTTGCTTAAAGCCATGGAGAAGACAAATCATTGCAACATGAAAGGAGCAAAGTGTTCATGGATAGGTTGGTGGAAGAATAGCTGTGGCTGAGATAATTTCACGAAGAGTTCTTGTCAAGCAATTCAAAGCTAAACATGCATCATTTTGGGGGGCTGGGTTTTTTGACTGAATTTATCACCTAGAGGATATTATCACTCAGAACTACTTGTTCAGCAGTGCAATGTATACCGTAGGTTGAGTTTTCCTGAACAGCATAACAAAGACTTGAGCTTTATATATTTTTCTTTTTCTTAGATGATCTTTGTATTTCTTAAAAATAAGCTGTAAGGACCAGAAATTACTGTTTCTGAGTACCTATAAATTAGGTAAGAGAGAAAGAAATATAATACGTATTGTCAATACTTAAAATCTTAACCAAAGTCCTGACTCACTCAGGAATAACACAGCAATTCAATCTAAATGGTGATAGAAAAAATACGATTCTATATTAAGTGATTTTTGCACAATGCCTGCACTACACAATATAATACAATACAATGAACTGCAGGTTTTAAATAACTTAATGTACATAGGGCAATCTTTTGCAATGCTAGAAAGGGATTTTTTTCCTTTTCTAAAAATTGTCCTGATACAACCATTTTTTTGTTTGTTTGTTTCTTTGCAAAGACTAAAACATCTAACCAAATTATTTTTCAGTTAAATTTCCACTTTCATTGACAGGTGTCTGATTTCATAGCTTCTAGAGGAAAAATCTATTGGTAACTTAGTGCAGAAAATAAATGTTTTCATTCTCTCTTATTTTGTAGAGAATTTAAGTAAAGTTAATTTCTTTGTTCTTCTTTAGACACTATGCATTTAATGGACTTCTACTCAAAAGCCATTTCTTTTGGATTGTAGTGAATCAGAAAATGGAAGCTAGACTCCCCTTACATGAGGGAAAGCTGAAAATAAGCAATGGAAAACTACAAAGTTTTACTGCCTTATTTCTTTACTCAAACTAGTTTTGACTAAACCCTTTTTTTGTCTCTCAGTACAAACATAGGAGTGTGAACTGCATATGTATGAGATGATGACATGGATGAAGAAAAATAAGAAAGCCAGGAAAAATAACACGTAGTACTGCAGGTAGAGTGGTAATTAAGTGATGGTTAGGAAATTACTGCTTCCTTTTAATTACCAAGCCGTGGCCTGTGTGGTGTGCATGTGTATATGTGTGTATGTGAAAAAATAACTGAAGAGAATGTGTGAGCTAGTTGACAAAAATAGTCCTTCTTACTGTGTACTGATGTACAGTGATGTGCAGCTGACTGTTTTCATGTAGAGTTACATGCAACACAATTTTCTCTTTTTTTGAAAAATTTGAAAAAAATCAGATTATTACACATTAATACAATGTGAGGGGAAGAAATTACCTTAAATAAACATATGAATGTGGATATACACACACATATTTCTAATCTGACGAAAAAAGGATACTGCCTTAGCATGTCATACAAATTGGTGTATTGTCAGGCTCTTGCTTTTTTGTCTGCTCCTGCACCAGTGTTACTGCACCAATAGAGTTGGATAGATTAAATATAAATATAGATAAATATATCTATATCTATATCTATAATATAGATATAGATGTAGATGTAGATGTAGATGTAGATGTAGATATAGATATAGATATAGATATACATATAGATAGCTATATAAATATAGATATGTTCACATAGACGTGTGTATATATACATACATTTGTATATTAAATCTATAGAGAAACATGCATATGGAGGCAGGAAGCACTTAAAATATAAATCACATAAGACCACATGGCAATAAATAGAAGTTTTAATTTTATAGCTACAAATATATGTTATTTTCTCATGAAGTCAATAAAGGAACAATTTACTAATTCTGATTATGCCAACTGTGATACACAACTCTCCACCCATTCCTCCCCTATGCCTTCCACCCTGAAGCTTGTCTTCCTAATCAGGTGGGAAGGCTCAACCAAAAGCAGTGTTCCTTCAATAAACAAAAACAAACATTTGCATGAGCCTCTTGATAACCACTTAATACCACCAATTCACTCCAACAGAAAATGAAAACCCCAGCCAGCTATATTCCCTGTAGAGTTGGGAATATATAGAGTTTTAAATACGTATCATATAAATACATAATCTTCCAGGGTGTGTATATAAGTGTTTGAATATGTGTGTCTCTAAAACATACATGCCCAGATAGATACATCACAGAATCACTTGGGTTGAAAAGACCTCCAGGATCTTGATGAACCAGTCTTCGATCAATTGCCACCTTGTCAAAGAGACAGGAGCACTGAGTGCCACATTGTCATTTCTTGAATACACCTCCAGGGACGATGCTTCCACCATATCCCTGGGCAGCCCATTCCAATGTCTAATCACTCTTCTGTGAAGAAATTCCTCCCA
>VYXD01004140.1:0-21826 GCA_013397195.1 Hylia prasina | reverse complement strand
TTTATTTTTTTTTATTTTTTATTTTACTTTTAGCTGCTGAGTAGATTTTCTAATATTTGAGGTGAAAGGACTTTTTAGCAATTGCTCAGGCTGGCCTACAAAGGCAATGCAATAGTCCAACAAGATATTTTTTATACTCAGCCTTCACTACATTCAGCAGATAAAAGGAGCCTTACATAAACACAACAAAAGACATACACTATTAAAAAACCACAACAAACTGTAATCAAACTAGTGCTTGCCAATATTCTTGAACCTGTAACTGCCACAGATAACAATTTGTAAAACTGTAATTCTTTAGACATGGGGTAGGTTGGCTGGTGAAACACAAATTAAAATCCAGCAGTTCAAGGCACTTCTGCTGTGGTGGCTGGACCAGCAGCTGACCATTCCTGCTGGGACTGCAGCAGCATATTTCTAACTTGCTTCTAGTGGCGCTCCTCCTTCAAGTATTGCAGAAAATTTATAGAAAAATACCTCTATCCCACTGAGAGGCTAAACACATTGTTACGCCTGGCACTAGTGCCTTTTTAAACCACAGGAATTGAGTTAGGAGTCACATTAGCTGCATTCTTTCATATCCGTATTAACATCAGATCATTTTCCCCGCATCAAATGCTACTTTTTAAATTTCAGTTTAGTTGAAAATTGAGGACAAGAAAGAAACCACCAGCACTGAGTCTGGCTTCCCTGACTTTCACTGAGTGAAAAACAGCCGACCTAAACTTACTAAAAGAGCAAGAATCATTTTGAAAAGCACAGAAGCAAAAGTCAAACTACACTGAATTCCAGAGGTTACTGCGCTACTGTGTGTACATTGCTACCCTTGGGGTAACCCAGCTTTCTGAAATTTGGGCTCCTAAACAAAACCTTCAGATATGATTGCTGAAATTGAGATATGAGGTGAAGATTAGAGCACTTCCTACAGCACTGTGTAAGAAAAAATACACAGAAAATACATTCACCATTTCTTCGTTTTCCTTTAGCCCCTCTAATATGTTGGGTCAGACTGCACATTGGAATAGCTGTATTTCTAAAACAGCATGAGACATCTCAGTAGGAAACCCAATTTCTTTCCTACCAAGTCAGAAAAAACATGTCACTTAAACTTGGCTGAAATTGAAGTTATAGTAGTAGAGAGCTGACTTCTGAACATGAATCTCGTGCAGTCCAACAGACCCAGAAACCGATCTTGAATTTTTTTTTTGGAAATTAGTCTTCCTTGAGAACGCTCTTCTCTTTTCAGGGACTGGAGAGTTCTTAGCTACCCATGTTTAGGCAGTACAGTGAAATGAGAACAAAGAAAAGAAGGCAGAAGAGTGGACCAAGAGAAGCCATGCATGTTTTTGGCCTTGGTACTGAACTTTGGGCACAGTGGGGCAAATTTTCCAATGCATGCTTACACTACCTCTGCGAGATGCAGATCCAGATCCTTGGACTGGCAGTCTCAAGTATTTTCTCACAGCCACAGATGCTGGGCACAGCTATGGTCTGTCTCTCCCTAAGTCGCACACAAATCCTGACAACTGAAACTATCCAGTGAATTCACTCCTGGGAATACATATGTCTTATTTAAAGCACCATTTCAACCCTTATCTCATAAGCTACACTTTTCCCCCCTCCTCCCCTTAAAAGATACTAATGAAGAATAAACATTATTTAATTAAACTTTAATGAAGAGTGTATGTGAGGAGAAAAGAATCCTGAGTGGTTAAAACTCTAAAACCTTCTGTGTTGCAAAACCTCCCCTCCTGGGCCATTGCAGAATTACTTAACTGTATTTTTTTCCTGGTGACACATTCCTTCTTAAGGAAGTGTTTTAAATAGTCTGTACTGTGAGCGGATGTCAACACCATTGATTACTGCTCTTCATGACAATCCCGAGATGCAGGAGGCAGACTGGCCTTTACACTGAATGACAACATGCGGCAGTATAAACACCTTCACACATTGACTCTGGTTCTCCTGGTCAAGGGAAGGGAAACAGTGTGGAGGTTGTGGACTTCTATCCTGGTTTAGGGACTTCTAATAACTTGCTTTGTAGGAAAGTTACCATTTGAAATCAGACAGGGAAAAATTAATAGCTACTCATGTCTGCACATTTAAAACTAGCTTTGAACAAATTTTACAACCAGTGAGTTTAGGCCTAGTCATTTTTGGGATTCTGAAAACTCTTGCTCCCACGTGTATCCTTAATAGCCCTCTTTTTGATAAGTTACACAGCTTTCTCCTTGGAGGTTTGTGTTGTGCTGAATCATCAGTTCCTATGCAGGGTCTTCTCTGAAATAAATTGCTTTTGCCAAGAAGTTTATGTTCAGTGCCAGTCCAGGATCCCTTAACATAAGACAACAAACCAAATTTTAAAATGTATGTCAGATTCAAAAGTTCTTGTTTTGTTTTGTTTTGTTTTAGCTACTATGTATATTTTCTTTAAACCTGGTGGGACAGATATTTCTAAACATAAATGTGTGGTGTGTTCCCTATCTAATGGTTTGTTCTAATATTCCCTACGCTAATGATTCAGTCCAAGTTGTACCTTCCTACCCTGACTGTCCATCTTTCCCTAACCCTGCCCTTTATTCTAGACTGTTCATTGTCAGTCTACCCTGAGGCCATCCCCTTGCCTGGAAATCCCCTTTGGAAAGTCCCTAATCTTCCATACCCCACTGGTCCATGTGACCTGTTCTCCTTCTCTTGCTTCCCTCACTGATCCCCAAGCTGTAAACTCCACCTAATTCTCTTCCCTAAGTTGTTCCCTATTGGTTGAAAACTTGTACCCTCCCTCCAAGATACCCCTGTATTTAAGTTACTGCACACCAGAGCTCAGCGTCTTCAGTCCCTGGACCCTTTAGCACATAAACCTTTTCCTGGAACCTATACTGAAGAGTTCCCTCTCATCCTTTACCTCTGTTGTGTGCCGTATCACTAACAAGTGCCGTAGAGCATCTGCTCTAAGCTGTACCTTGGGTCACCTTGCTCCTTAACATCATGGGTGAAAGAACTTTTAAGAATGGGTTTATACATATTAGTCATCATAATAATTGTGCTGATAATGACACCTTGTTTATTCCAATGCATTCAACAAATGATTAATAAAGCAACTAAGGGAGGTTTCAGGGCTCAAGGAGAGAGGGGAGATGTGGGAGTATGAATCCCCCTAGGCCAAATCCATAAAGGCCCAGGAATGCCCAGAGATGTGAGAATTGAATTAGAACCTTCAGAAAATCTAAAATACATAAATCCACAAAGACATAAAGTACAAATGGAAGTTTAGTTTTAAAGACAGGATTTTTAAATGCTTGTGTTAGTCAGTAAGAAAGAGACCTAGTACCTAGTTTATAGTGATATTGCCTTTTGCAAAGTTATTTAAATTCTAGTCTAATAAAAATAATGTAACCTTGCTATGCATTCTTAGAACAGATTGAGCTATATGTGTAGAATTTGTGTAAGAATTTGCATTTGTCTTCGCACATCAATCTTAACATAAACCCACGCGGGTGTGTCACCCTCCTAGTGTGGTGCTGTGGAAGAGCTAGTCAGCTCCGGCTCTGCGTCACATAAGCTTTAAGACTGAAAAGCAGGTGATACAAAAGAGTTTGGAGGAATGCATAATAGTTTGCCAATGCTCCCTAAATTAACCCGTTTTATAACATTTTGTGTGTTCTGATCATATTTACATATATAGTCAAAAGATATATTGAAATAGCTGATTTTCCATAATAGAGAATTCTTTTAATCCATCACTTCTAGTATTTTTCTAAGTCAGAAAACTCAATTTGCCATTATCATAACAATAACCTGCAGACAACACTTGGTTGTAATTTTACTTGTCCTAGGGTGACTTTATGATGCTTGTATCCCCAATCATCTGTTCTGTTTGTGCTGTATATTGAATTCTGTGCCTTTAAGACCGGTTCTGGCACACAGCTTGTTTTGAGAAAACAGCCTTCACTCTCTGCGTTCCTGCTCTGGGACTCTGTGTGTTCAGCTGAGGCTCAGACAGACTGCAGGACTTTTTGCTTTCAGTTTTAGCTAGCTGAGGCAGAGAAGATCCCTGGGATTTTTTTTTTCCTTTTTTCTTGGGCCTGTTTAAACCTGCCCTGGACTGAAAAACCCAGAGGAGCACTGGGAGCTCGCACCTGCGGCCCACCGGCGCCTGGACCTCTGGAGGAACTGATAAGAGACGGAGAGACCCAAGCTACAACGCTCCAGAACAAGAAGCTTTATTGTTTCATACTATTTGTTCTTTGTGGTTGTGGGCACTTTGTTTGTTAAATAAATAGTTTTTTCCACTTTTCTCTGAGAAGTTATTTCCCGGACCAGTTTTGGGGGAGGGGCCATTTGGGTCTGCTTCCCAGAGGGACCTTATTCGTGGGTTTTCTCCCAAATTTGCCCTAAACCAGGACATTACTGCATTAACACAACTACAGAATAACGATGAAGCTGCAGCAGAGAGACACTGTTACTACTTAGAAAAAAATATTGAGGAAATGAAGAAGAAGGCACTAGGACATATACTCTGGTGCAAGTTTTGTTAGTGGGGGTTATTTACATCAGCGCGATAGGGTTTGCAATCCTGCCACACCTGGCGACCAAATGTCAACTTACTGCAAGCACAGCGGAGGTTTCAAGTCAGGTCCTGTCTGCCAAAACTGCAACAACTAACTCTTTCAGCTTCAGTTCTGGTGGCTAGGAAAGACCTACGTAGGTCTAGACCTTCCTTCAATGCTGGATTTCTTCCACATACCCAGAGGAACAATGTTGCATCAATCCTCACCTACCCTGCAGATGCCGTGGAGCTATCCCTACCACCCACCCTGGTGCCAGGCACAAAGTGGGCAGGAAGTTGAGATCACCACACCTTCCTTCTCAGAGACACATGCACACCATGTAGGACTGCAGTGGATTGTTCTTGGCTGTCAGGTACCCTCCAAGTAGCTCCATCATTGCGTGTCCATCAACAGGACTGGGGAGACTCTGGTGGGAAGTTTCACAGAAAATATTTTAGATTGAGATGAGGACAGAGAGATCCATTACCAATTAATAACGTGGGCAAAACTGACTTGCCCTGGTGAAATTAATTTTAATTATTGCCAATAATAACTAAATGGAAACTGGAAAGAAAAATCTTACACCAGGACATATTAATCATATTATCTTCAGGCTAGAATGGGAATGTTGTGCCTTTCTGGTGTAATTATTTATGTGGCTTTTACTAAACATTGCAATGTACAGCACAAGTCTAAGAACATTAATGCTGCACAAAGCATTGTGTGACAGGAGAGATGGTCTCTCTGTCCACTGGACAGGCAGAACCCACAGAAACATGGATCAGGCAGGCAGTGTGCGGGCGGGTTTATCCCATGAGCTCTGAAGACAGAAAGTCAGATGGGATATCCCAAATGTGTCTCAGGGAAAGAAAAATACCAACAACAAAGCCACCACCACCAAAGAAACCCCAATCAACCAAAGCCAGTAATACCCTGTGTATTCAATTCCATTGAATAGCACTTCTCTATTTCTGCTGGTTGGCAATACTTCTGCGCCTTTGTTTCTCCTGCTGTGTTGCTGCTCTTTCTGGTTTTGGTGCTTTATAACTGCACCACAGAATATGAAGAGTGTTTTGTGCTGCTTGTCTGAGATGGAAGGCAGCAGGCACAACAAAGGCCATGGGTGGTAAGATGGGAGGCCCTGGGGAGGATTTTGTGAAGCAGGTAAGTGTTACAAGACCAGAACTACAGAATTAACAGAATCAAATGCCTCCCATCGTAAAGCTGCGGCCTGTGTCTGTTTTCACTTTCAGAGTTTTGTTTTTTCTTAGTTGCAGCAATGCATTGTGAGCACCTGACTTGGCTGAGCTCATCTGGCCTTAGAACTGCAGGTGAGGAGATGCAGAAAGGACCAGGAGTGACTCCCAGCCACCTGTGTCATCTAATGTGGTGGTTCCTTTGGCAAATGACAGTGTTAGCCTTCAGTGCAAGGACCTCAGACATGATCTTCAGCAGCTTCCATTCAAAGTTAAAGGAAAGTCACTTGCAAAGGCTTCTTCCAGCTCCATCTTTAGAAGTGTTAATGTCAGCAGGGACTCTCATTTCTGGAGCTGTGAAGATTAACCAGTCTGAGCTTACAGTTTGCAGGTTTGACTGACTTCCCCACATTCCCTCCTGAAAAGCAGTTATGTAATTGGGAGTTTAGTGTGGTCACATCTTCTCCAGAACTTCCTGTAATATAAACATAGAAGTTTTGGCTTCCACAGCTAAATGAAGCCCCCAGCCCTTTCCGCATCACATACAAGGCCAATTTCCAAAACTGAAGCTCTTTCTTTCCTGCATCCACTGTCACCTGATGTAGATATAAAGAACCTATTTGTTCTAGGAAAGACTTGCTGTGTCTTAGTCCAATGGACTCCACCAAGTCCATACTCACTTGCCCATATTCAGTCTGAGGGATTGCTGTCGAAAACTACAATATTCCTCCCAAAAGTTTCCTTCTTCAGTACACTGTGATGAACATCACCAACTCACCAGTGACATCAGCACTCTGACTCAAATATTCCCACACCTGCTCGAGTTAGGCATTTAACATTCTATTAATATTTTATAGACCTCAGCTTTCTCCACACAATGTTTTCTTTGCTAGTATCCCCTATTAATTGAAGAACTTTTTCTTTTTTTTCCTCTTCCCTGAGCACATTTTTAAAATATGTTCTTTAGTAAATTTAGTCAATAATGCACCTTCAGCTTTAATGCACCTTCCTTCTTGGAGGGAAGACTCTGTTCCATGTTCTGTTCCACGTTCTTGGATGGAACATTGTGTTCCATGTGGCCTTTTCTGCTTTTCCTGAAATTCCAATTTTCACCATTCTATCATTTGACAGCTCCCAGTGCAACTAACTTCAACAGGATGTTAATAAGCCCTTTTCAATAGCCATGATCAAAGACCATCCTGGTAATTAATCACACACATCTGTAGGCAAGTGCATGCACACTGAACTGTTTTCATGAAAGTGTCACTAAATGCTTGAAATGAGGAAACTGTTTTTCTTAAGTATGAAATTATTGTTTTCAAAGAGAAGATTATAGGACTTCTAGTCCATTACCATCTTTTATCTTTTCTTCAGGTTCTCTACACCAGTCACTGATCAAGCCAATGTTTAACTAGCAATACTAGAGAAAGGCTGCAGTTTCCATTTTTAAAGGATTGAGGCTTTTTAGCCGTCAGAGCTGCTCTGTAATCCAGGATAATGAATCTCGTCTAGTATGTGTCAGTCTGTACTCCTCTACATAAAGAACTCAGCACAGTGGTGTATTAGATGTTTGGAAATAAATTACTTGTTTCATGTTCTCCCCATCATACTGAAACTTCAAGCACAGCATACTCCAATGACATATCTGAAGGCTGTCATTTTCAAACTCCATTGGAATGTAAAATAGAATTGCAGTTAGGCAGTATTTGAGACACAATCTGTATAGGATCTACAGATTCACATTTTTAAAACAAGTTTTTAAAATGGTTCTATGTGTACCTTCAGAGAGTGAGTGACTGAAAACAAAACATGCAGTCAATTATGCCCATAGACTGGTTCATGCTCTTGTAAACCCTAAGTGGGTGACAGCAATGCAGATCAGCTGTCCATGCCAGCAAGTGACTGGTGTGTGCCCTGCACAGTAGAGGCCCCCTGCAGGTACAGCTCCAGCATCCACATCAGCCACAGCCTGAGAAACCTGAGAAGCCAAAGCCTGAGTTGTGGTGCACCAGCATTGAGGAAGGTTTGGATATGGAACTTCAAAGATCTTCTGTTGTCAGACAGGCAGGTTCTTCTGTGTCCCTCAACACCAATTTGTGTGCTCACATCTCTCTTTGTGTCCCTGGAACCACCTTCAAGTCTCTGCACTCTTCTTTCTTTTCTCTCAGATCACTTTTATCCCTGAACACCCCTTTGTATCCCTGCAAACTACTCTGTGTCCCTGGAAACAGCTCTGTCCCCCCCCACTCTCCATTGTGTCCCTGCACTCTCCACTGTGTCCCTGCACACCCCTCTGTGTCCCTGCAAATTACTTTGTGTTTCTGCAAACACCTCTGTGTCCCTGCACATCCCTTTGGGCCCTGCAGATTGGGTGTCACATAGACATGCAGAACATTCTCCTCTGAATAAGAACCAAGCTATGAAAGACATCATGTACTTCTGCCACCCCTTCCCACAATTTCCTTTCTTGATGCTTGGAGAGGAAACACCCTTAATGAGATCTCATGTGAAGTCCAACTCTGCAAATTTAGCTTTACAGGTGCCAAAATGCTGCTTCTGGGTTTGAATCTGATTTGCCAAAATTTATCCAAAATCAAAGAATTCTTTTTTTAAGATTTAACTGAAGATGCACAGGACTCATGGTGATCAATACACCATCCCTCTAGATGCTTAGTTATGCTTTAACAATATTTTCTGTCCAGGTATCTAGTTAATAATGTTTATATCTGCCAAAACATATAGCACAAAGTTTTAGCCTATACCAATGCCATAAAGCATGTTAGTAATTTTGGGCTCTCTAAAGCTTTGGCATTATGGGGCAAAAATTATAATTTTAAATTATTTGATACATCCTGGGAAAAAAATTTGAGGTTCACTATATTGCTGAGAAGTTTATCCACATTTGTATTCAGAAGAAATATTTTCCTTATTCCTTCATCTGAACTTTTGAAAATAAAAGTTTTTTATCCCAATGACTTAATAACAAACCTGTTGGCAATGGCAATTTGTGAATTCTGCTAGGAAACAAATGCTTTTAAGGAAACAACACTGATGCTTGTTAAACTTTTAATACACTCACAAACTTCAGAAAGGGTTGCAAGCACAAGGATCACAGCAGTCTGTGTGGGACTATGCCTTGACTATCCTGCCTTGACAAAAACCCAAGTAGTTACGTCTGACAAAACATTAATGACTGTGGCTAAACAGTCCTCGCCTTTAGAGAGAACTTTTTGTACTGCATTTTCTATAAATGCTGAAGGATTCACAGAGTTTGTGTTCATTGCAGACTGTAGCCTCAAGGGCACTGGAGGCTTTGTCCCACTCTGTCTCTTTCCTCCTGCAGCTTTCTGTTTTTCCATTCACGCACTGGAACTATCAGCAGTTCTGTAACTTATTACCCATGATCCATGTTGCCCTTCCCTTAGCACTTCTGCATTTTGAGAAGACTGTGCACTATTTTAGCAACTCTCACAGTCCTGTCTGGGGTCAATTAATAAATCAGGTAGGTAGAACATAAACTAAAATACCTCATATTTAAAATATTGCAGACTTAGACTGTAAAATATAACAACGTTAAACGGTCCGCATTTTCTCTGGTTATGTAAAAAATGTGGTTCAGACAGATGGAAACTACACTATTTCTACAAACTGACTCAGGTACAAAATGCATTTAGCTGTAGGAAGCAAGAACAATGAACATAATCTCAGTAACATTTGAAGGACTGCACATACAGTCATGTGGTTTGATTTTAATCACACTGGAACATGCACAACATACATGCTTTAGTGCTAATGAGGGCTTAAATCCTCTTCTTTCATCTTTCTTCCCCTGCTGAACACATACTGTAAGAAGAAAACAGATTAAGAGATAATATGTCTAACAGCTTACCACACTGAAAACAGTAACACTGACAAAAACCCTAGGTTTTTGTTTTCCTAGGGAATGATGACATTATGCAAATGTAAACAGTAAACATAACAATCTGAAGGACTTCTAAGATGTTTTTCTAGTACTTACAGGGAAGTTTTCAATACAAGCACTACTACTGCAAACCATTTTCCCAGTGAAGGATAAGTTTAGCACTCTTTTAGAGTTCGACAGACAGCCTCAAATGCACTCTGCTGCTGCTTGAGACATTCATCCCCTTTCAAAGACAGAAGTTGAGGCAGGACATAAAAAGTGAAGAGTGGCTTTCAATTATGGATATCTAATCTAGGTCTGAAAAAGAGTTTAGGTCAGAAGTGGGATGTGGTGATGTCATATTTGTGGACAATGACTGCGTAAGGTAGAAAATGTCAGTTAAAGAACAAAGCATACTCAAAGCAACTTAAAGAACCAGAGCTGTCATTCCAGGGTATAGAAAAACTGCGTAATACCTGTATAGCTGTCTCTATTTATCACTCAGATATATAAGCAATAAATCTACTTCAAAGAAGGTGCTGCTGAGATGTTTCCACCTGTTATATATTCCTGTTCTTACATTAAGCTAATTATAGGCATTACAATTCACTTAGAAGCTCCAAGTCATACATTTAAAACTAATTGTTTCATTTCTCCATATTCTTATTTTTGAGGACGACTCTTCAAAGCCACTATCAGTCCCCCCAGGAAAAAAACTTGTTACCTGAATAACACACTGCTATCATGCACTTATTGCAACATCTCTGGATTTACCCTTATTGCTGCATTTAGCTAATTACAGCTTTTTTAATGTCCCTTTTCTTTGGTAAGCCTTCCTATAGCTGCATAAATGCAAAATTTATCTACAGGAAAAGTTTGCTAGCAATAAAAGTGTAGGACTGGGTCCTAATTGGAGGGTGCCAAAGCACAATGTCTGTGAAGAGGAGTAATTAAAAGTCTTAAATTTCTGCCTTCATTGCTCCAAAAATAAAAAGCAAAATACACCTTCATTTGGCACCATCAGTTTTCTAACACAGAATTACTATGGGCTTATTTAAAACAAACAAACAAACAAACAAACAAACAAACAAACCAACAACAAAAAAAACCTCCCACACAAAAACCCCAACAACCTGCCCACCTGCCCCCAACAAACAACAAAAGAAAACAGAAGAGGGAAATTAAAAAGAAATGAAATATGTACTTCACATATCTCTTAGCTTTTACCAAAGGGCAAAAATGATAAACCTCACATATATCTTCGCTATGACCTAAGTTTACTGTGGGAGTCGTTTTGCAGTGTAGAGCTACAATAGCAGAAAATTAAGTACATTTCTTGAATTATTGCTCCAGAGCAAAACTTCTCCATTTTAAAATAGAGGGTTTGTGCCATTTTGTGTCAGGGTTCTTATTACATGAGAAACTGACTGCCAAGTGTGGCATTAGTGATTCATTTTTGTTCTCTCTGGGGAAGTCAAATTAAGACAGAGTTCTTAAGAAGTGGCATATTTGCCTTACTGAAAGGTAACCCTAGGTGTTTAAACATCCATGCGCTGCAACTCCAGTGAGAATTCCTATCTTCTGAGATTGTCCATCTGCTAATCTTTCAGCAGGGTGGACCTGGCTACAGGCAGAGAAATCAGAAGCTGCTGCTATTGATGCAGAGATGCTGAGATAGCCTGGCCATACGGTGAACTCTGGAAAGAGACAGAGGAAAAAAAATTCTTTAAAAGGTCACCCTGACTCAAAAGACCCACTTTGTTCTGGTTGATTCATCTGGGTCAGGAAACAGCTCCCAGGTGTGGTCACAAGGTAGCTCTCAAGAGGGAGGAGAACAGGACAAATAATATGAAGTTACAGTCAGCAAATACTTCCATATGTCATGATTCCAAACAAAAATCTTATTATTTATTGCAAATCCTCCCTCTTCTCTCAAAATAAAGAAAGGAAACAGGACAGATGGAGTTTTTCAGCAGGAAAACTGATGTACATGTACGAATAGCCTTCTTGCCAGGCACACAAGGGAAGACAAACTGTACCATTTGCACTAAATCAGACATAATTCCTTTGCTGAACTGATACCATATTGCCCCTGCTTGGGAACCCACTCTTGATGCACTGAGCCCCCACCCAGTGGCTCACTGCCCATATATTCAAATGGGTCCCATTGCAAAGTAGCACAGAAAAGAGCACAGAACTCAACCATGAACTCCAAATACTGCCAGGAGCTGAATCCATTCTTCACTGCAGCATGAAGGGCAAAACATCTCACCAACACACAAGGACTGAAACTAGTACTTTAAAATCTAGGTGCGTGATTTTAAACCAGAGATTTTTCAATCCTGCATTTAGCAAAGATCAGTGCATGTTGCATTATCACACTACACAGGAACAAAAATGGTATTGTGGGCCACAAGACAGTGAGAGAACTGTGCAACATTCCTGGTCAAAGTGCATTTTTTCCTTTATTTCACTTGCACTTTCAAATACTGAGCTATTCCCCCCAAATGGTAATCTAAAGAAAACCTCCCTTTGCATAGTGATAGTGTTTTTCCATCACATAGTTTCTAGAAATCTGCTTGATTTCACAGATGTTGGTATTTACTGCAGCCTTCTGTCTCCTAGAAAGCATACATGACCTTCTGATAGGGAATGTCTCTTTTTACAGAAGATAGAATCTTGCACTGCAACACTTAATGGATTATTCCGCAACCGCTGGTAATTTGTTTATGCCACAGTATTAAAGTTATTTGAAAATCCCAAAACATATAACACATGCTCTGCATTAAGTTTATAATCAGTTGTATTATTTCTCTGGAAGGTAAAACAGAATTATCAGCCATGTCACAACACCACCTTTTACTTGTATTTGTCCAGTATTCAAAATTCAGAGGAATAATCTCCCCAATTTAGGCCACCCTCAGGAGGAGAGGGCGTGGCACAGTGATGCCAAAGTGCCTTCCAATGAACAGAGTATCCCTGAGACCTTAGGATAAATGAAAATCTATGCAGAGGAATTCCCAATCATTCAAATCTGAAGAAAGATATATATTGCCATACTGCCATGAAGATAAATGGTAAGAGTAATCAGTCTTTGATAAAACTGCTAAAGCTACTCAGGACTTAAATGAGGTCCCAGCTTGTACTTCAGACTATAATATATATATGACATGTTTTATATGCAGTTACATGAAATTAAAAGTAATTACAGAAGTTATCCTGGATTAGCACACCATGGCTTAATATGGTACTTAAATGTACTCATTCACTGCAGTCATACTACAACGATGTAGATAGCAAAAGCAATTCCCAGTTATGAGGCTTATAGGGTCACTTGTTGATTTCTGTGAAATAACACAGATTTTCTGAGATAGGACTCAGAAACTAATCATTCTATTTTTTTCTTTTATTTATTTTTTAAAGCAAATTATAGTTGGAAAATACTCTGATTTCCAATGTCTCAACAAATAGGCTTAGCTTCCTCCTGAAATTAACTATTGCTCACCTACTGCTCAACATAGTTTTGTAAATATTTAGAAAACATAAGATCAGCAAACTTCCCATTTAGCATATCACACAATAAACCATCCTCTTTTCATTTTCATTCCCCTTCTCTCACCAAAGGGGCTATGAAACTTTCTAAGCGCACCACAATTTTTTCCTAATGGAGGAGCACTATTCAACATATTTTCCAGTCATCAGGAGGTCTAGTACCAGTACTGTTAACAAACTGAAGAGGTAGCTTGTTTTCTCCCAGTTTGTGCAAATAATCACCCTGACTATAATTTAAAGATGTGAAATTATTTTCCAGGGTTTCAAATCTACTACTATCAACTGCAATGGTAGAAAGTCAGAGCTTCATAGCTTGTCTCTCAGAGTGGATTTTATTTGCCAAGAGTTAACAGTAATTGGCTATAGAGATTTACAGGTAATTATTTTGCTGCCTGGTTTATACCACTGTAGTCTGTTTGATAATAAAAAACACTGTCTATGATAAATGAAAGTCCCTTGCCTCCAGTGAAGTAAAAGAAAGGAGGACATTACTAAAAAAAAAGAAGAATCCTGGCTTCATAATTTCATTAGTCCCTGATCAGAAAGATGCATCCCATTAGTCTGAGACAGGAGTGCTGCCCCAAAGACATCACCTGAAGAGAAGGGAGAGTTCATGTGAGAAGCATGGTCTGCTTCCAGCGCAGAGAACAGGAGGGAAGACTATGGCAGTGACCAGTCACAGCCCAAGGGAGGTGGAAGGCACAGAACCAGTCTTCCAGCCTGGAATCTTTTTGGACTTACTGAAAGTTCACTATTACATGGACCACTTGTAAACAGAATGACTTAAGTTAAAGGAACTGCAGAAAATACAGTTATTTACTACATTGTTGCCTATAGCAGGCTCAGTGTCTTCTAGCATTTTTCTTTTTCTTTTTTTTCCTGGTTTGGAGTTGCTTTTGAACATTTGTTTTAGAGGTTTGTTGTGGTGGGGTTTCGTCTTTTTTGCTTGTTTGGGGTTTTTTGAGTTGTTGTTGTTGTTTTATGTTTTGTTTTTAATTTATCTGGAAAATCTTAAATTTGTAAGGGCTATTAATAATGAACATGCAAGGCTATTTTTGTACTATATGGTACTAGAAATGGGCAGTAGACAGCAGTAATGTGAAATTACTCCCATTTACTCCAACACTGCAATAGGGCTATACAACTCTATAATGAAAGTTGCTGCTCTGATTGTGTTTTATAAATTTATGCATGAGTTTAAAAAAAAATCTTGCCGTTATTTCAAGTAATTTTCATATAATAAAGTGAACACCATACTCCATTACTGTAATTGTAAGTGGTGTAATATTATTTCAGCCATGTTACTCTAAAAGGGCAAACTGCATGAGGAGGTAATACATTATTAAATATACTGACACTGTGAAAAAAGCAGACATCTTTTAGTTCTGTCTTCAGATACTACTTCAGTAACATAAGTTGATCATATGGTGAAAATGCCTAAGATTTTCTTGTAGAGACCATTTCACTGGGCACTAGAAAATAGCAAAATTTGTTTAGCAAATAGCAACATTTCCAAAATTGTCCATCCTACTGATTTTTTAAAACCTATACCTCTGTAGCATACATTAATCTTACAAAGAACCAACTGTTCATCTTAGTGTTGAGTTAAAATGATTGAAGAGGTTACAAAATCAGGAAGAATTTGGCCAAAGCACATAAGATGTCTGCAACTGGCACAATGTATTCTGACAGAACAATTAAAAGCTCCATGAGCATCAACAGAATAGCCTAAAACCAAGCTTGGCTCTTTTCAGATAAATTTTGTTCCCTTAGCCATTCTCAGGTGTAACCAAGGAATTATTTCTTTTCAGAGAGGAAAAAAAGTGTAAAAATTCCCATGTCAGTTCAAGGGAACTGGAAAGATCTTTGGAAAGATGTGATATTGCAAAGTTAAGACCAGGACCTGAGATATTAAGTATTAAACACCTCTGGCTAATCTTATCTCTGCACAGTATTTACACCGGCTTTTGGTAAAACACCGGGCTTTGAGTAATTCTTCCTTATTAGCAGACTCATCAAATATCTCATTGGCACAGCCTTGCTCTACTTTGGCTTTACCTCCCCATTTGTCTGACAGTTTGTGATGCTAAAGGGAGTGCTGAACACTTTTTCTGAACCTCCAAATTGTTAGTCTGACTCAATACAGTTTTTTTCTTTCCATCTGTACAGAAACAGTGACCAAAACTCATCAAATGTCAGTATGTACCTCCCTGATAGTTATCTGAATTCCTTTCACACATAACAGAGACAATTGGCACTTTTGGAATATGGTTCATTCCATCCTAAGGGCATTTTGAATATGTTGGGTATAACATGACCTGAAAGGGTTTTAACTTTGAGCACCAGCGAAGCTTTCTATAGGTACCTATAAAAGTAGCTGTCTTTGATTTTTCCCTAAGGGGAAATTGCTCCCACTCTTTCTAAGTACAGCAGCCCATAGAGAAATGAGTTTTTGAATGCAGGGCATGGCAACCTCTTCTCAAGACTCTCAAGAGCAGCAAAAAATGCTGCATGATACCTCTCTCTCATGATCCAGAGCCCTTCCATGTCTTGGTCAGTGAACAGTATTTGATACTCTCCTGATGTAGTCAAAATGAAAAATAACGGCTCTCTCAATCCTATGCCTCCCCATGTCCCCCCTAATCATACAAACATGTGTGATGAAACTATTGTGAGAAAGCAGCTATTCTGTGTCATGGGGCATGCACAAAGTTCCCCACAGCACACCACCACCTGAAGCAGAAGGAGAAAGAATTCAGGGAAGAAAAATAGAAAACAGAGAAGCCATCTTAGATGAAGAAATAAAGGACATACATACACACGTATCTATATTTATCTAGATATCTGGAGATGAGATAGGCAGATATGGCGAGACACTGAGGGAGGCTGAGGAGGGACGGATGCTGAAGTGAGAAGACAGGCACACGAAGATAAGGTGGTGAGAGAAGGAGGTGATGAGAGTGTGCAGAGTGGGTCAGGAGACATGCCAAATGAAGAGCTGCATAATAAGAAAGGAAGTAAGAGAAAGGAATTCAGAATAGAAGCAGCAGCAAACAGAAAATAAGCTTGTAGGCTCATGGTTGCAGAGTCTGGGGACGCAGAGCATGCAATGACAAAAAACCCCAAAACACAGTGGAGAACAAGAGCAAGAGCACAGTGGAGAACTGTTTTGCTTTTCAAGCTCAGGCAATGAGTAATATACATTGAGAAGCATACAATGAGAAGCATAAAATGGAGTGAAGAATACGTAATAGCTTAGGTCCTTATTTTTTCTTATTTAACACCTTAATTTAATCATAAGTGTCTTAGAGAAGATGCAACACTTGCTGAATATAATTAAATGTGATGCAAATTTTTTAAGACTCAATGCAGCATCAAAAGTGGTATGAAACACAGTTTTGTAGACTTGCTACACCTAATGCCATTTCAAATATTACACATTCAGGAACTGAGAGGAAAAAAAATGTTAATTGTGGCAACCTCCATCAAGCTGCAGTATCAAGCCTCATGTTTGCATATGGGCATAACTCTTGCCTCACTAAAATACAGTCTAAACAGGCCTGTGCCCTTTCTACATAGGCTAGTGTAACTGAGCAGTCTGTGGTCTGACAGATACTACTGAGACTAATTCACAATATTCAAATTTCAACCTTGAGAAACCACCAGCCTTAAAGACTGTTTGTCTGTCTGTCCTCCATATTAAAGTAAACTCATTCTGTAAGCTGAAAAAAACCCCAGCTTTCAAAGAAGAAAGCACAGGCTGCTGATAATCTTCCCCCTCAAGCTCATCTTCTCCTGTAAAAGCACTGAAATTCCGTGATGCTCCTATGCGTAAATGTAAGAAAAAATTAAACCATTTTTACTTGATCTTTTACTATTACAACAGATTAAGTAGGTGCATTTTGCCTTCTTGCAGTGTCTCTACCTACCTACTGCCATTCTGTAAATGTGAGGTTATTTAAGTCAACCATATCATGTACTTTTAAGTGCTCTTGCAGCATATCATTTAAATAAGTATATAACTCCTTCTACTATTGCTGCTATTGATCAGCTACAGTTTTTCTGCCATGGTAATGAAAGAATATATCTTACAGTAGCTATCAATCATGGCATGATGGGATCTAATAGCCCATGGCAAATCCTAGGTGCACACAACGGGCTATACAGGCAACAGCTAAGAAAATGCCATATCCTCTTCAAATCTTATTACTTTATGGAAAAACACACTGTACCTTCTTCTACCACTGGATTTGAAAAGAGTTACCTGTGCCAGTTTTTTCATCCCTCTTACTCTGCGGGTAATTCAAAATTGCAATCTTCTATTAAATGTATTTTCTTCTTTTAAGGCTGTCATTTCAAGATATTCATTATGTAAGGGACCAGTGGCTACAGCAAGAGTGTCATAGCTAATTTCTAAAAAGCCAGCATCTGTACCTAACACTGACATGAAAAAGTGTACTTTGAAGAAAGGAAGATAAAAGCCCCAGACATTCCAGAAAAGCCATTAAGAAAACTAAGAAAATTACTTAAAAAAAAAAAAAAAAAGGTGCTGTGTAAGTTTAGATCCATGAAGAGCCAAAACATTGATATTTTCTCTTTCCAGGTGATTCATTAATGCAGTGTGTTGAAAAGCATGGTCTTTTTAGAAAAATTATGTCTATTTGTACTGTTTTCTCCTACACCGGTGTTTCCAAGAACATTACCTTTCTTGGAAGCGGGTATGATCCAACATCCTTTCTGACAATCTACTTCCTTTTTTATTTTTTTTTTTCACTCTAGTTATCCCACAAGTGTTTCAAGACAAAGCTCTTTCCACTTGAGCAACATACCCTTTCTCCAAGCTAGACATGGACAAAAATACCAGAATTTTTTAAACTACTTTCAATTCACCAGATATTTATGAATCAACTAATACATGCTACCACTATTATTTGGGGGGTTTATACTCTGCTTTTGTCAGCCACTTAATTCTTTTCTGTAACTGAATTCACAGACTCAAATGAACTCCTCAGTCCTCTCCAACTACCACTTGAAGGGAAAAAGCACTGTATTTTTAGCAACCTTTTCTTTTCTCAGCCACTTTCTCTTAGGTAAAATATTCTTTTAACAAATTTTTCTTATTACACTGATGTATGAGAAAGGCTATAGGAAAGATTCTGGTACAGGGAACACTTTTGCTTCTTACCAAATTCCTCAAGATAACCATCAGGCAATGCATGTTTCTTCCTTCCATAAATCATCAGGACTGAAGAGGTTAAGCTGTCAGACAGAATTACAGGAGCTTTATTTCAGAAAGTTTCTTTTATAACCATTCTCTTATGTTTGAGAGCAGAAGTGAACCAGACCATCAAAAAGCACATTGTAAATTAATGTTGCTCAGCACTAATTAGGTCACTGATTAATTTCTGCAACATTTTATCTGCCATGTTCTAAATTTTGTGCATGGCTCAGGCAGACAGATGGGGTTTAGGTGAAAATTCCAGCAGGAAAGTAACTTCTGTGTGTTGGCAGAAAACCACAAAAATTTGGATGGATGAACTCCTCAATCTCACACCGTATTTCTGCTTCAGTAAAGAAATTGCAAAACAACTGGAAAATGTATCTGAAATGGTAAGA
This sequence comes from Hylia prasina, assembly GCA_013397195.1. NCBI lineage: Eukaryota > Metazoa > Chordata > Aves > Passeriformes > Sylviidae > Hylia > Hylia prasina. The sequence continues at coordinate 3,011 of VYXD01004140.1, read as the reverse complement.
AATAAATGAATGAGTTTATGATTTGTGGCATATATTTTCCATTTTTCTCTTCACTGTGCTGAGAGGAGAAAAATGAGAATCTCGCATTTGGCTCTGCATTTCTACATTAAATCCAAGCATATGTTTCTGATCATTTTTCAGTCACAAAGATCCTGAGACTCCAAAATAAATAACTTTCTTTTAATCACGTTAAGGGGGTAACAAAAATGAGCACCCTTCCCATGCAGCATTAACATTCCAGGGCAATACCTATTGGTTTTCTTTTTTTAAAAAAATGTATCTGAGGTTCTCTCAGATCTGAGATACTGTACTGTATTTAATTTATTATGACAATTTCTTGTTCATGTCATCAAGCAGTCATGAAACAAAGGGCGAGTTAATTCTTTAATTCAGTGAATTATATGAATCATTAACCTTGTTTCAAACATCATAAATTCATAAAACGGTAGAATGATCCTTATTTAGATTGCTAACATTTCTTATGACTGGGACAAGATTCTAACAAGATTTTGTGCAGCAACTCATTAGGTGATGCCCGACTTCTGCTGTGTTTTCAGGTAAAGGCCAAGTACTTCCTTTGTTTATATATATGCTGCAATACTCAAAACTTCTTCTAGGTCAGTAACAAAGAAAATTAAATTTATTGGCATTGGCGGAAAGCTGTCATTTATTTTCAGGCTGTCTTCCTTTTAATAGTGCTATCTAACACAGAAGAAAAAGATGTCTATTGTTTCCTAAAGTCTGCGCCTTGCAGTAATATTCATTCACTGGAAATACAGCATACCTTCAATTATGTTGGGCTCAGTCATTTCAGTAACAGCTCTTTTTTGCACCTACACTTTGCAGTATTTTCATAATGACTATTTACTATTAGCAGTTGAAAGTTTGATTAAAATTATTTATGTAACCCTTTGTTAATTGCATGTATGTTGTCAAAAGGAATTTATCATCCAATGTTTCAAACACAACATTTCAAGATTCTTTATTGATATGCTACACAGAACTTGCTGTCTCTATTTTTGTATTTTGGAAATTCAAAACATTTCTCCAAGCACCTTGTGTTTTTCCAGTAACAAAACAGAAGCAACTGAGGCATAGTTCTTGGTTGGTTGGTTTTGTTTTGACGAAAACTTGCCTTGTATTTTTTCTTCATTTTGCCTCACAGGAGGAGAAACCTGCCCAGAAACTATTTTAATCAGCCTGTTCCTGAAGGACTGCGTTCCACAGAAAGGGACCAACACAGGAACAGTTAGTGAAGAACTGCAGCCCAAGGGAATAACCCATGTTGGAGGAGGCTAGGAAGGACAGTCTCCTGGGGGATGGACCCCATCTCAGAGCAGGGGAAGAGCATCAGGAGGGAGTAGCACCAGGGACAAAGTGCTGTGAATTGACTGCAACCCTTCAAGGTGAGTCTTGTAAGATGGGCAGGGGGGAAGTGGTTTTAGACTCACTCTCATTTCTCCCCATCCTAGTCTGATATTAACTGGCATTAATTAAAATCAATTTCCCTGAGATCATCTTGTTTTTTATGTCCTGGTAAATGGTAAGAGATCTCCCAATCCATATCCTGACCCACTATCTTTTCACTGTGTTTTAATTAACTGAGCCGAGGGTGTGGTAAACCTTGATGGGTATGTGCCCCTCAGCCAAGCTCAACTCACCAAATCAGGCAGATTCAATCACCAGAGGAACCAGGTCTTGATCAAGCTTCCAGTGGAAACAAATGGTATGAAATGCTAAATCCATTTTAAAACATGAAAAGTCTTAACACAAAAAATGGTGGACTTAAGAGATACAGAAATGAGAGACAGAATGCTGCACTGAGAGAGGATCTGTTTTTTCCTAATTTTTTAAAATACAGTTTATATCTACATCAGGTGACAGCGGATGCAGGAAAGANTAGATGACACAGGTGGCTGGGAGTCACTCCTGGTCCTTTCTGCATCTCCTCACCTGCAGTTCTAAGGCCAGATGAGCTCAGCCAAGTCAGGTGCTCACAATGCATTGCTGCAACTAAGAAAAAACAAAACTCTGAAAGTGAAAACAGACACAGGCCGCAGCTTTACGATGGGAGGCATTTGATTCTGTTAATTCTGTAGTTCTGGTCTTGTAACACTTACCTGCTTCACAAAATCCTCCCCAGGGCCTCCCATCTTACCACCCATGGCCTTTGTTGTGCCTGCTGCCTTCCATCTCAGACAAGCAGCACAAAACACTCTTCAAATTCTGTGGTGCAGTTATAAAGCACCAAAACCAGAAAGAGCAGCAACACAGCAGGAGAAACAAAGGCGCAGAAGTATTGCCAACCAGCAGAAATAGAGAAGTGCTATTCAATGGAATTGAATACACAGGGTATTACTGGCTTTGGTTGATTGGGGTTTCTTTGGTGGTGGTGGCTTTGTTGTTGGTATTTTTCTTTCCCTGAGACACATTTGGGATATCCCATCTGACTTTCTGTCTTCAGAGCTCATGGGATAAACCCGCCCGCACACTGCCTGCCTGATCCATGTTTCTGTGGGTTCTGCCTGTCCAGTGGACAGAGAGACCATCTCTCCTGTCACACAATGCTTTGTGCAGCATTAATGTTCTTAGACTTGTGCTGTACATTGCAATGTTAAGTAAAAGCCACATAAATAATTACACCAGAAAGGCACAACATTCCTATCCAAGCATGAAGCTTATTTTTTTAAAACATATCTTGATGTAAGTTTCCATTCTAGTTTAACGAAGTCTTTCTCCTTTGCTTGATTTCACTTCCAATGCAGAATATTTTATTTCCACCTTTTCTAGGACACACTGCATAGTTGAAGAACATGTTATTGCATTAGGCAAACAAAAGCTTTGGTGAAATGGCATGATTTATCCTACACAGGTGGTTAGACTTGAATAGTACATTGATACTTTGCTCACCCTGAAACCACAGTGAATCTCTCTTATGAATAAAAGGAATTGTAACATATATTTTTTACATGGGGAGGAAGGGAGGGGAGTTCAGGGAAGTTGAGGGAAGG
>VYXD01004139.1:386270-452087 GCA_013397195.1 Hylia prasina | reverse complement strand
CTGGCAAAACTCAAATTCACTGCTTTATCAGTGTTAACTGATAAAAGTGTATTAACTGTTTTTCAAATTTACCTAAAAACATGGAGTTGACAGTGAGATCCCTCCTCTCAGCATCCTTGTGCCAGTCCATGGTGAAATCCACCTCTGCGTGCCGTCCATCGGTGACAACATCTATTTGGAGAGTGATCATTTCAAAATTCTGTTCATGGAGCTGCAAATCCCACAGACAGCGTTACTGCAACACAGCCATGGAATGGAACGGAATGGAATGCAAAAGCTGCTCATTTTTTCCGTGGGTGGACACATGCACAGCAACATGTGCAGTGCTTTCATACAGAGTCAAGAAATAGGAACTTCTGAAATTAACCTTGACATCATTTATTTTCTACACAGCCTGCAGAAATCCTCCTGCAGGAGATGGACTAAGAGCAAGGTAGAGGAAATAGAACTTGAGGGGAAATCAGGAGCAGGAAACATTAGGATCATGTGAGGGCAGCCAACATTATCTTTTCTGGTGATGACACAGCAGCATGAATGGGTTAAATGAATGCATTAAAATATGATAATTACATGAATTCTAAAATGAATAATCAAAAAAACCACTCCAGGCTTTAAAGCAGGGTCTCATTTAAACTCTTGCTGTGATACTTTAACAAATAAGGAGCAAATTTTGTACTGGACATGCTGCACATCCACAGACAGGTAGAAAAGAGCCAAAGAAATCCCAAACCAACCCTGGCGGTGATGTTTCCGTGCTTTTCTCCTTTGTTGTTGATCAGACAAACCCCAGCTGCTGTGAACATTTCCTTCATCTCTGCTGCTGTAGCTGTGGTGGCAAAATCGATGTCCTGTGGGGTCACCCCACTCAGTAAATCCCTCACGGCTCCTCCTGCTACTCTCAGCTCATAGTTCTTCTCAAATAGTTCTGGGAAGGGAAACCAAACAGCAATAAACCCTTGACACAATCAGCCATAACCTTCCTTCTCACAAAATTAAGATCATAGATGCAGGAAGAAACACTCAAATACGCAGGAAGCAGCAAATAACTCACAGCTTCATGCAAAATGCGCTAACTCGTGGCACAGCTGAGCACCCACAGGTATTCTCCCTGTCATCCTGATTTATTTTTTCTGAAAATCTAACTATTGGCAGGTCTGTAATTGGTCCTGAGTACTTTGGGCTGGGGATCATTTTGAACAGTCAGGGGCTGACAAGGGGAAAGAATTCAGATTATTTACGGCAGAGAACAGTGAGCCGTGAACCCAGATTTCTCCGGGAACAACAGAGCATCATGGAATCGGGAAAGGGGAAAAGGAGCTCTGACATGTCCCTGGAGACTGGCTGGGGGTGTTTGGCCTGGAGAATGCTCTGGGAGCAGAAAAATGCAGGGCATGGAGTGACAGGGCAAGGGGGAACGACAGGAAGGTGAGGGAGGGTAGGTTTAGGAGTCAGGTTTCCCTGAGAGTGGTAGGGGACTGGGATGGAATTCCCAGAGCAGCTGCGGCTGCGCCTAGACACCTGGCAGTGCCCAAGACCAGGTTGGACATCGGGGCTTGGAGCACCCTGGGACAGTGGAAGGTGTCCCTGCCACGGCAGGGGTGGGCTTTATGGTCCCTCCCGACCCGAACACCCCGCTCAGGGACATTTTCGAGGCCTCCCCTCCCCGCACTCACCGGCCACGCTGCGCAGCCCCGGCGTGAAGAGCGCCTGGAACTGCGGCGCCCGCAGCCTCCCGGTGCCGCTCCCGCCGGGCCGCCGCCGCAGCAGCCGCAGCCCGGGCCGGCGGGGCACAGCCGAGAGATCAGCCCATATGTGCGGGGCACGGCCGAGAGCTAAACCCACATCTGCGGGGCACGGCTGCTCCGCCGCCCCGCACTCACCCACTCGCCGGGGCCCAGATCCCGGAGCGCCGGCGCCGGACGATGAGCTCAGAGCGGGGCCGGGCTCGGGAGGCGGCTCCGCCCCGGGGCCGGGCCGGCTCCGCTCCGTCCCCGCTCCCTCAGCGGGACCGCCCCGCCTGCGCTCGGCCGGGAGTGGTTTATAAATAAACTCACAGAATCGCAGAATCACCAGCAAAATCATCGAGTCCAACCCAGCCCTAACGCCTCAGCTAAACCATGGCACCGAGTGCCGCATCCAGGCTTTTTTTAAACACCTCCAGGGATGGTGACTGCACCACCTCCCCGGGCAGACCATTCCAGTACTTTATCACTCCTTCCGTAAAGAAGTTTTGCCTAATATCCAGCCTGTATTTCCCCTGGTGCCGCTTAAGGCTGTGTCCTCTCTTGTCAGTGCTGCCAGGAGAGAGAGACCACCCACCTGAGCACAGCCACCTTGCAGGGAGCTGTAGAGAGTGATAAGGTCACCCCTGAGTCTCCTCCACGCTAAACAACCCCAGCTCCCTCAGCCCTTCCTCACAGGAGTTGTGTTCCAAGCCTCTCAACAGCCTTGGTGCCTTCTCTGGATGCGCTTGAGCGTCTCAAGGTCCTTCCTAAACCGAGAGGCCAGAACTGCACACAGCACTCAATAGAAGATATAAACAATTTACCGTGGCTTTGTCTTGGTTTAGAGAAAAGGACTTACAATGGGAAAACAAGTTATAGCAGGGTCGGGGGGGAAATTATGTAGTTTGGTAATGGCAAAATAACTGGGATGGAATTGATGAGTTTCTTCTCACCCCGAATGAGAAGGAATTCAGTAGTATTTAAATGTTTGAATCATTGAAATCATAAAGTCATAATTTTGGAAGTGCCAGCTTGGGATCTGGAATAATGCTGGGTTGAAAGAAACACTCCTTTATAGAGAATGGGCTATTGAAATAGCAAAGGGGGAGAGAAGAGGTGAAGTTTGAGACACACATGGTCAAGTGAAGTTCTCCAACAGATGACTTGACTAATTAAATGCTTTGCACAATGGGTTTGAATGACCCGACAACCTCCCCTCTGTCCCATGTTGTTCCTTCCCTTCTCTGGCCTGGGCCAGTTGAGCCAGCACAGATTTGAAGTGAAACTTTTCCTTTTTGCAGCCCACCTGTTTAAAACACATCGTCAACCCCAAACATTTCCTTCTCTCACCCCGAGAATCAGCAAAAGCAGGTGAGTTTTGAAACCAATTGGATGTTCTTCTTTGCCAAGATTTGCAAGCCCCAAGATTAGTGAGAAAAGTTGTCCCAAAAGGCAGAGGGAAGGAAGAGTTCCAGCGGAGCCTGGGCTACCCCCGGAGCAGTGCACAGAGCAATTAAAGGTGGCCAAGAGAGGAACAAAGGAAGTGCAACACAGCCCGAAGGAGGTTCCCTAACACAACCACCTGTTCTTGGGTTGAAAACCAAGGCGATGGCCGAGGCCATGGCAGAAAAGGAGGCGGGCAAGTGGAGCCAGAATGCACCAAGTGGGGAACGAAGAGCCCGTGGCCAAAGGCAATGGAAGCAGCGAATACAGAGAGCAGCAGAAGGCTCCGTGCAAAACACACAGAGACAGGAACAAAACACACAGAGACAAGAACCGGGCTGCGGAGCAGGACCCCACCTTTGGTGCACTGCCTTTTGGGGGATCCCTGTCAGTTGTAGAGGGAGTCTCACTTGACAAAGTTAGAGGGACTAATGCTCACAGATGTGTGTGCCTTTTGCCTTCTTTGCGGGGTACAAACAGGAGCGATCACAACCCAACATTTCATGCCTGTTAAAATGTCCAAGATTTTCTTTACAGAGGGTTTCATCAGACATATCCCTCCTTTTTATTCTTATTTTTTCATGATTACTAAGACCAATGGCCTTAATCACAGGTTTGCCAGGAAAATAGCAGGTCCCTGGAACAGCCTCTCTGCTGTGGGACAGAGCATTTGCAAAACGAAATGTCCCATGAGTGCGCCCTCTCCCAGCTGTTCCAGTGCCCACTGGCAATGCCAGCTGCTCAGGCTTGCATGCTAAAGCTACTGAGAGCATCAAGGCAGGGATTTTCCAGAGAGCTACCCAGGAATTAAGTGTCTGGATTCCTTTCACATTCCACAGGTGCTAGTCCAGTGAGTTGTGCCTCCAGGTTCACTTTCCAGTTCAGCTCTGGTACTGGAAAATCGCTCCACTGAGAGGAATATGCCCACTTGCCAGCCAGTCGGATGGTGCCAAGAGCAACTTCAGCAGGGTTTATCAGACAGAGGGCCAGGGCACTGGCACAGAACTATCTCAGGAATCTCAGCATTCTTACCACAGACCTATCTCGAGTTTTGTTTTTGAAAATATGTTCTTCTTGCGTGGAAGAAACATCAGATAAATTATGCAGTCCTGCCTCTCCCAGGAGTGAGCCAGAAGCTACAATAGCTAAAGGTATCTCTTGGCTAAGTTTTTCATATTTCACTATGGTATCAGCTGAATGCTCAAATGCACAATTGAAAAGAGATGGGAATTAAATGAAAATGCCTTCTGATGGTCTCTGAGTTACAATCCCTGTCCTTGCCATGGCTAAGGAAGGAAATCAGTGGCACCATTTGGTAGCTAGAGGCACAAAATTTTAGGAGGCTCCTAAGGTGCCATGCCTCTCCTTGCCTCTGAGAAGCCCTGCTAGCCTGGTGGGGTACCATCCAGCAGCAAACAGGATTCAGGGCACTTACAGGCTCTTGTCCTGCCTGATGCATGAGAGATGGAATCAGACAACCTCTCAAGAATAAGACTCCGAATAATACAGTTTCAGGCAGCAGCCAAGGCTCTTTAGCTGGGGCTATTCATGTCCTCTGCACTGGAAGATCCCCCACAGGAAGGTACATGCAGCATACACATTCGAGAGAACAACCTGTTAAAGCCCAGTGCTGCCCTGCTGTGTTTTACATCTGTAATTCAGGGAACAAAACATATTAAGAGCAAGGGAATGGAACTGCAGGCAGGAAAGGATGAACCAAAGCACTGCAGATGTACCTGCTTTTCTCTGTTAACTCTAAGAAAACTCACTGGTGGCCCCAGACACCAGAAGTCATGTGAGCTAAGTCCTACTCCAGCTGTTCATGGGCAATGAGATAGATACATAAGCAAAGCTCAGTTTGAAGCTGGTCATTGAAAACTGATGATTCAAAATTATTGGGAAGCCAGGAATAAAGAGGAGTCAGGCTCTTCACAATTTTTGGCTTGGTCTCATAGAAGTATTGTATTGTTAGAAACACTGCAGATGCAAAGTGTGTAAATATGGATTACATTAACTGTTTCCTCCTGAGGATGACTTGCATAGCATTTAACTGAAAAAGCCAGGATAAAAATTGCCTAGGTTCTTATGACATTATCTAAGCTGGATGGGTAGTGGTAGCAATTGAATGATAGGAAATTGGAAATGACTGCTACAAGACATGCTCACATAATTTATATACATGCTCCTAATTGATATACTAATTAAATAAGAACTTAAAACCCCTGTAGGTGTTGTGCTCATCTTTCCCTGAGCTATGCAACAAATAATTTCTTTGCAAATCAGTGGGAGACACTAACTTCTAGAATGTAAGGGGTTTTATTCAGTCATAGTTTATTTACACTATGAATATTTTATAATGTTTTGACTACAGAATAATTTATATTCTAAATGAGATTTAGTTTTGCACAAAAAACTTCACAAAATTAGAATATGTAAAAAACCTCATGAAAGAATCTAAAACTAAGTAACAAGTGTTAAAATAAATTCACTTGGGAATCCAGTCAATTGATCAGGGAACTTTCAAATGCATATTCAAAATTTCCTATAGTACATAGTTCTCTAGTCAGGGGTATATCTTTAATGTTTTGGGGTTGAGGGTGGTTTTTTTTTGGGGGGGGTGGGTTTTTTTTGTTTTGTTTTGTTTGGGGTTTTTTTTGTTTTTTTGTTTTTTGTTTGGTTTGGTTTGGTNTGGTTTGGTTTGGTTTGGTTTGGTTTGGTTTGGTTTGGTTTGGTTTGGTTTGGTTTGGTTTGGTTTTTTTTGGTGACATATTTACAAAAAAAAATTATATACTGAATCAGAACCAAAAAAAAAGTAAACATGCTTACCCCTCCTCTCCCCCGGACTGGAAATCTCAGCTGTGGAGAACGAGATTGAAAAATACTTTGTGTGATAGTTATTATTGGATTATTCAGTGTCTGTCTTTGGGGAGAGCTAGTGTCATACACTGATATTTGTCCTTGTTTTGCACTCTGTGTGTGGATAACATTTGTGTACCTCCCGTATTAAGTCTACAGAAATGTAAACACAACTAAAGTCCAGCACCAGCTCTGTGGCCTGTAGATCCTACTAGTAAAGAGCATGTAACCTAATTCCCTTTAGTTTTGGGAATGGGGGTGGGAATCGGTCTGGAAATTTGATTTTCCTCGAATCAGCCATAAAGCATGAAAAAGCACAAGCTTCTTAATTTACACATTTTCAAAACTGCAGCCATTTCTAACATCATTTCTGCCCTTTATTCAGTGGTGACAAGTCCTGAGGGGGTGAAGGAGTAGGATGAAGCAGTGACTCTTGGTGCGCTCTCTGGCCTAATTATCAGTTAATCAACCCCAGCAGTGTCAAAAAAGAAACACAGAAATGTCAATCCATTTTCAGCTCTTGGCTCCCTTGTGCCTCAGAAGGTTCCTTTGTTTTAAGAATTTTAAAACCAATTTCTGTGACTCTGAGATTTTTCTTATTACTATTTTTTCATCTCTTTTTACTACTATCACTACTACTACTAGTTTTTGTCCTTCAAAACTTTTTGTACACATTCGAGAGAACAACCTGTTAAAGCCCAGTGCTGCTCCTGAGTCATTTCCCAGACTGTTTGTCTCCTGACTGGGGCAAAATAGGAATATTAAGCCTGATGAGCAATAAAGATAATTGAGCAGAGCAAACAAATCTTCATTTCTTTTGTGAGAAAGAGGGGAGAAAATAGACTTGGATCTACTGGATCCAAGAGAGATGAAAAAACAGAAAGCTATGCTTATCCCAGAGATGGAACTCCATCTCAGCCTCAAATCCTCTGGCTTTACAGAAGTTAATACTTGCTGATGAACTTTGCTTTTTTGCCATATTGCAACAGTAGGTTCTAGCCAACTCCCTGACTTCTCTGGGAAGACTCTCCTGGTTTCTGTTCCTCACACTTGCAGTGCTGACTCGTCATGTTTAAAGCGTGTAGCTAGCATGCTTCGTGGCTCCCTTGCTATGGCTGTGCAGAGAGAAGTCTGCACTTGGAGACAGCAAGGACTGTCATGTGCAAAGGAAGCTACAGCAGTGTTACATCCTCAATGGCACAGCCAGAAACAGAAGGCTGAGAGGTTAACCACACTTCTCTTGGATGGTGCTGAGGGAGGAGGAGTGGACAAAAGGAATGCTCACATTGATTTTGGACAGAATGTCTAAGGGGCACCTGGTAAAAAAGGTCTGTATGCAGAGGTTGTGAGCGGCAGGAGCCAGGCATTAACAGGATGTTTCTATAATGTAAAATGAAAGACTGCCCTGCCACTTGCCAGCCTTTCAGTGCCCATACGTGTTACTTTGCATACCTACATTCTACAGTGAATTAAAAATAACACCAGGTGAATTGAATGTGGGCTAGTGGAGTGTTCACACTGTGATCTGCAGACTACAGAGCAGCTGTGAACGGTGCCACAGGGAGTTCCTTCAACCTCTCATCATCCTCCATCACTGCTCTGGAGGCTCCAGGGTCCTTCAAAACCTCATGCACAGCCCTTGCACATACATGTACATCACTTCAACATGAGTTGAAGGGTTAAAATGTTATCTAGCCTTGAAACAGACACTAAGAAAACCAAGATCTTGCTGATACTTGTTTGAGCGGCCAATGCTCCTGGCTGCTGCCACCAGGAGACTTCTTGGCAGGCATACAAGGAGATAGTGCTGGATGCCATTCAGCACTGAGCTGTGAAGCTGGGGAACAATGCCTATCTTGCTGGCTCTGAGCCTCCAATATGAATTATTCTGCCATTGTATGAGCCTATGAAGTGCTGAAGTGCAGCTACGTACAGATTCAGGACAGAAGCTGGAGCTCCAAGGCAGCTATGTAGCTTTGACAACATTTCCAGTTTGTATTTGTCTCTGTGCTGAAGTCTGTTCTCAGACACAAAGTGGAGCCTGTCTTAACCATGAAGGGACAATAACTATGCAGCAGTAGCAATTTATTTTCAAACACTCAGTCGCAGCACTTCACCCCAGTACCCATGGCCATGGGCTCTGTGGTCAAAGCACCCTAAAGAGTTTTCCAGACATGTTTCCATCCAGATGCAATTACAGAATATGATCTGCTGACAGGCCCACCTGCAGTAAGGTTTGCATATGCTGCAAGAGGGGACCCAGTGCTACAACATGCTTTTTGGAAGCTAATTTCAACTAGCACCTTCTACAGCCTCGAAGTAGCAGGAAGAACCAGGTTCTTCCCACAGAAAGCCTTGTGTGTGTTTTCCAGGTCTGCCCCTCCTCACATTGGGAAGACAGAATTCAGCTTCTTTTTACCAATATTACCTATGGCTGGGTAGCATTTGAGTCCCAGACTCATTACTAAAAGGCAGCAGAGTCTTGGGAGACTTGAATTTTGCTCTGCCTTCAACTGTGATTTCTACAGGCTTGAGAATTTCAGCTGAGGGAGGTTTTCTGTGTTTGACTCTCAACACTTTCAAGTATTACCCATACAGGAGCCTCAAGTTTCCAGGAGGTGGGAATTTTTCCTTCCATGGCTGATGCTGAAGTTTAAACATACCGTCATTGCTTTAAATTATAAAAATGAAACCTTTGTTTATTTCCGACTATCTCCGTGCTTGGGAAGGGCTAGGGTGAAGCACAATCTCCAGTCAGACACTGTCTTCCTACCCTGAGACTTACAAACAGCAGGTCAGGTCTCCTGCCAGCATCAGAATGGAAGATGGGGCTGTCCTGCCTTGCTTTAATCCCAGTGTTTCCCAAAGAAGTAACGACATGGTGTGGCTGCTGACCCTCTCCATCCTCATTAGACCCTGAATCAAGCAGTCCTTAAACCCTAGTTCCTGTAAATAAATGATTACTGTCAAATTAGAATTGCAAATTCTAATTACCAAAAAAGATAAGAATCCAGAACTTCGGTGGGTTATCAAAGACCTAGATAAACAGCCAAGCAAGACAGCAAAGCTTGAAAATGAGATGGTAAATAAAGCCATAAGACTTACTTGGAACAAAACCCTTTACTAAGTGTCTTCATTTACTTTGTAGGTCTGTCTCATGGGTGTTTGGGTGATTGGAACAGCACCTACCAGATCCATTAATTGCATCAAATCCAGGTGCTTGCTTGAAGCCAGCATTTAATGATGCAAATTAACATTTTTGTGTTCAAGGTAAATTCCAGCAGCTACTCACGTGTACCAGCAGCTGCGACTACTCTTTGTTTTCACCCAAACAAGTTTTTGCATGTGCATCCATTGTGCCTGCTTATGAAAATGTTATTTATAAATATTCATTTTATATTTTAATAACTTCTATTTACACCTCTCAAGAAGACCAAATTACCACTGCAGTAACTGGCTCAACACTGACAAGTACTTAGGCTGAGATAGAACAGATACTTCTCTGCAGTGAATGCCAGCTTAAACTATTCCTACCCCCTGCTTCTTTTAGAAGTATCTATGTCAATATCATCTTATCATTCTTTTTTCTTCTGTAGCCAAGTAAGCGTCTTTAATTAGACTCAATTAATGTGGATTGTGCCTTACATGGAGGCCTGAATTTGGAACACATCCCAACAACTTCAATTTTCCTATCATTTTATCATAATTATCATTAATGCCTGGATCTGTAAATTGGTATTGCTAATGCTTAGATGATTTCTCATATTCATGCAACAAAGATAATAAAGTAGAATTGCTACTTCAATCTTCTTCAATTGCAACTTTAAAAAAACCCCCATCTTTCTGAAGTTCTATTCAAGAGTAATGGCCTTAGCAGTCGCACCATTAAACCAGAGGCTATTTGTTGTTTTGTTGGACAAGATGCCCTTAGCTGGTAGATTCATCTTTCCTGATAGATCAGTGAAACACAGAGGGATCCACATTTTCCTAGGATTTTCTTCAGAGTACCAAATGGCTAAGGCCATCTCCAGCTATGCCAGATACATCCCTCTTTCACTGGTTATCTGCAGGGACCCTGCTACCCTGCACGGCCCTGCACTGCTCAGGTCAGTCTGAAGCAATTAGAGGTTGATACTCTGTTTGCTGAGACCTGCCACGGGGCACAGTTTCACCCCACAGGCTGTTGCACATTTCACTCAGTGTTAGGTGGCAACCATTCAAAGCGCCCAGTGCTTTATCTGTAGCCATGGCTGCCCACATCCAATGGGCTCTGGGTTTGTGAAGGGTTTGTGAAGTGGATGCAAGTGAAGACCTTGGTTAGGAGAGCAGCAGAGGTGGTATATTGACACAAAACATGTAGGTTTTATTATACTGATAGCAACTCCCATTTCAAAATCACATAGGCTTTTGTGGTGACTCATTTCAGTCAACTGCACAGAATTACTTTTGGGAGCTTCTAGGACACAGCCTATTGTCATCTTCTCAGAAGCCAATTTTTCCACCATCGCATGGTGGGTTAAAGGCTTTCCAACCAGATTAATTTTTTAGCCTGAAGATGCTGTATCTACAAGCTCCCCTCTAGCACAGAGATTACTTTTACTGCTGGAAGTAACCAGAGATTTTTGGTCTTTAAGGAATTCTGTAAGGATGGCTCTTCATTGAAACAGGCTGATGTACAAAGCTGAAGTTTATTTGAAAAGCTTGATTATTGCTGTTTTTGAGAGTTGATATCCCTAATATTCTTCTTCCGTTTTGGTTTGGTTGTTCTGCTGTTTTAAATAGCACCAGCAGCTCCCAGGGGAGAGGATGGACTTAGTTCTCTCTGTTAATAATTGCCATTAATAAATACCCAACGTCAAACAGCGGTTAGACTGGAGGATACCCTGCCCTCCTGCAGACTGTGATCTTCCCCAGAGCTGCCACCACTGCCTGCTAAAGCAGAAATATTAGTCATTGCTGAAAACAGCAGATTCCAGCTGTCCTGGGCTTCCCCACATAAATGCAGAGCAGCTGGACCAAGAGCAGTGGGCTCCTAGCAGTGAGCCTGGGAAGAAGGGATGGCTGGTGGAGATACTGGGAAGTCACAAAGGTCCCTCTGGATGTGGTTTCACAGCCAGAAGAGAGTGCAGGGTTGTGCACTGCACTGGGTGGGTGAACAGAAATAAGCTGGTCTGTAAGGAATGCATGACAATATAGCAAGTCAGATTAGTTCCTAGAAAGAAAAATGGGACAAAAATCTATTTTTTAATGCTTCCTTAATTAGGCAGCTTTTGCATCGCAGAGGGCAATGAAGCCAGTTCTGGGAAAGGCTCTTCTGGTGTCTCCATAAGAAATCAGAGGGAACAAAGGCAAGCTCCCCTCTCCCCTTCCTCTCTGCAGAGCCTCAGCATTGCTCCCCCGATGCTGGAAATAAAAACAACACCTGCGGGAGCTGAGCCGCCTGGAGACACCACCGACTCTGCTTGATTTGTTTGCTGGCTCGCAGGCAATCTGGCAGAGCCTGTCCACCTGCCAGACTGCCGGGGGCTCGCTGTGTCGTGCCAGCAGCGCCTTCAGACCTGCCAGCACCCCCCGCTGCTGACCCAGCGGAGCAGCCGCTGGTGTGATGTGCCGCAGCCTCCCGCTGCCCACGCTGCTGAGGCTCTCCAACGCGGCCAGGAGCGTGACCTACCTTAATCTTCCTGCCGGTGAGCGCAGGGGTGGGCACTGCTTCTCTGGTGAACGGGGAAATTAAAACAACAAAGACGGGTGCCCTGCTTCACACTTCCTACCAGCCTCCTCTGCAGCTTTCCCACCTCCAGGAGATAACATCACTCTGGGAGCTGCCACTCCTGCTGACAGGGAATGACCAGGGGCAGGTGTGTTTGCCTCTGAGCACATGCCTGTGCACGTGTTGGCTTTCTTTGCTCCAAAGTTAAGTGCCAAATGTGACAGCTCCAGCTGGGTCTGTGGAGGTCCCTCAGGTAGCAAGTGGGAGCACCAAAAGACCAAGATCAAATTATTAATATAAATATTATTTTGCCTAATCTATTAAATGCTCTCATCTCCACAGGTGAAGCTGAAGGTGCAGCCTCAGTTGCTTTGCAGCTGCTGCTGCAGCCTGGTTCTTCAGCAGCCTCTTCACAGTGAGACAGTATCTTGAGATGTGTGGGATTTCAGCTCACAGATGAGCAGTCAGTTGATCTCCCATGGAGAAAGGGAAGAAAGACAGAGAGAATTCTGTGGTTTCATCAAATCAGATTGACATCTGCCTCAGCTCTTGGGCTCCTCTGCAGAAAACCATCACCTGGAAATCTCACATTGGGACTATCTGAGTGAGACCTTGTTTGACAAGGAATTTGATAAGGAAATTGAAATATTCTAGGGTCTCTGAAAGGCAGAATGGGAAGCTTTGTAGCCCTCTGACACAGGCTGCAGAATATTAAAAGTATTTGAAAGCAATATCAAATTCACCAAACTTCAGACCCATTGGCAACACAAAAGCTTAATGTTTCTGACCAGTCTCTGGTCAGACAGCCAGTAAATGTTGGCTACAAAAGTGAAATTCCTCCCCACTGCCTTGACACTGGGCAGCTTTGGGAAACCTGCCTTACCTCTCTCTGCCTCCCTGTTCCCCCAGGCACACTTTGTCTCATCTCTCGACTCTCTGTGTTCCCCAGGGTAGAGGTGCTCTCTTACCCATCTTAATACAGCCTCCAAAACTGTGCTGATTGCAGTTTCTTTGTACTACTTATTGAAAACTAGTCAGAGAAAACAGGGTTGGAAGAGACCTTGAGAGGTTACCAGGTCCATCTGCCTGTTCCAGCAGAGTCAGATACTGATCTAATCTGTTCTGGACTTCTGCCACCTCCTGCTCTGGCAGCTTGATGAAGCAATTTTACTTAATAAACTGTTTCATGGCTACACTGTCATATTTACCATGAGAAAGCTTTCCCTAGTACCCAAGCACAATTTCTGTATTGATAATTTAAGCCCCTTCCATTTTGTCTTATTCTTCAAGCTCATAGAGAGCATGCCCTTTTCCTAGCTTGCAATATTTGTCCTATTTGAAAACTGGTATTTCTTGTATTTGAAAACTGGTACAAAACTGGTATTTCTTCTGTAGACTAAACAATCCCAGAGACTTCCCTCACATGTATCAGTGCCAAAAGCAGCAAAGTCTTGACAATAATGTTAGTCTCACTAAAGGGAACTTTTGAATACATGCAGATAGTGAATTTTCCAACAGTGGAATACCCAACCTGGCAAGCAGAAGTGATGAGACATATGCCTTCTGCACACTTGCTGATGCCCACCACTGTCTGGCTCCACATTAGCTTGAAACCCAAGTGAAACTCAGACACTCAGACCTCACAGGAAGTTTGCACAGATGTATGCAAATCTGCTGGCTTTGTGCTGCCTTGCTGAGCAGCAGTTGGATGTGGGTGTGATGGCTGGCTAGGGAAGGTGAGGGAACAGCAGCCACATTGCACCTGGACAGGGAAACACTGCCCCAAGCCTCTTGTGTGAGTTGCCTGGGGCTGGTTGGCAGGGATGAGGTGGGATGGGGTAGAGGAAGGTCTGAAGGGCAACGACGTAGCAATATGAGGAGGAACATAAAACTGGAAAGGTGCGAGATGTCTGTGCAGGCCATCAGGCTGTGAAGGAAAGTGAGCACTCCTCTTGTTGTCTAACTTAGCTGTGGTGCTCGGGGAAAAGGGCCCCGTATCACTGCTTCCTCTGTGCGTGTGCTGCTTGCGCTGCCTTTTTACTCCTGCTCTGAAGTGGTGATGGGGCCAAGGTGCAGCATGCCAAGGACTATGACAATTCTCTGTGACTTCCCTGTCCTGCCTTTCTTGACAGCCCAGACTGAGTGCCTGCTAAAGGCTTGGAGAAAACAGGAATAAAGCAAAACAATCCTGCTGCCAAGTCAGGGGAAATTAAGCCAAAGACTGATGTAACATTCAAAGAGTACATAAATGACACCATTAAATGCCATAAAATTCTGTATCTTATCTGAAATCCAGAAGCTGCAAGACATTGTGTAGAATTTGAGGAAAACATTTTTAAGCAAGACTGGCAGTGACTAATAGTATATTAATTCACTATTACATTTGGGTGTCAGACCCAGTGAACAGCAAGCTTTGAAAGAGCCAGGTAATCTCCTGAATGCCGACTGCATCCAAACGGATCCTGGGTCTCAGGACACATGGCAAACTATCTACAGGAAGGTTTCCCTGCCATTTAAATAGTTTCAGGACGATTAGGAACTGGCCAACAGCAAATAAAATACAAATATTCTGAGTTGATGTGCAAGACACATTCCTTTTTCCTGGCATTTACTCTCCTTTTTACCCTGAATACACCAGGGTGAGTCCCAAGATATCCTTCATGAGTTCTCCACAAGTTTGAACAGAAAGTCCTTTTTCTGTCTGTGTTTTGTAGTTCTTATCTAAGCATTATATCTAACAGAGCTGGAACAAAACTGCCCTGTGGAAATCATGTGCTAAGCAGAAGTCCTTGCTGATGAGCAGCTTGCAAACATCCAGTTTCTTTCAGAGCTATAACCACTTCTGACCTTTTCTCCATGTGACTTTAGGTTGCTCTGGGCTCTCAGGTTAAAAACCCTGTACCAGCAGAGAAACTCCAGAAGGAAGACTGTTTGTTTTCACCTTCCTCTGAACGTCCTGTCAAGCAATTTGGTGCCATTAAAAATCCAGGCAAACAAGATAACTGCACACACAAATCCTGTTTGTGCTGCTGGGCTTCTTTACTCTAAATATCACTGGGTGGAGGAGCCCTGACCCATAACACAGTGGAGTCCTCTGCTTATCTGCACCATGGCCTTGTCATCTGCAGAAGCAATAAGCCATTTTCCTTGAGTTGTTCGACCAGACACAGATTTTAGGGGTATAAAGCTGAGCAAAGAATCAAAAACATTACTTGTGCTTCTTTTGCAGTCAATGTAAAGAGGGAAGGACTCCACAAAGGAGGTGCATCTTTCCGGGTCACCTTTTTAAGGATGGTGGTGACTCTCATCTTAGAGTGATATGTTTAGACCTGGCTGCTCCTGCTGTGGCAGGGAGACTTTCCATCTCTCATTGGCTGAAGGCTGATGGAACCATGCTCTTTCGCTGCAAATTCTCATCTCACTCACTCCATTTTAAACCTGGAAGCTCTCCATGAAAATTATAGGCTCAGTTTCATAAGGCTCTTCCAGCTGCTCAAGCTCCGTAAGCCGTCCATAAACTGGCTGGTGAAGACGGGTTTACAGCAGCCTGGTAAAACGATGCATACTAATGTGTCTTTGACTGAGAGGACAATTTTTTTTTTTTTTTCCATAATAACATAAAGTTTTCCCTTAGGAAGCTCATTCTCTTGGTGTCTCAAGAAGTCTGGACATGAGCATGTGTTGGCTTTGAAATCACTCAGTGACTCAACTGCTCAGTAGAGACCAATAGTGAGGGAGAGGTTTGGGTGGGTTTTTGTTGGGTGGGGTTGTTTTTTGTTTGTTGGGTTTGGGATTTATTTCTTTGTTTTTCACTTGCGTTCTATACTTTGACTATCCCAGCAAGGGGAAAGCCAGCCAGAGATGGCTGAATTTTCAAGTCTCTCTGTGTGTCCTCCAGGGAAACTCAAACCCCAAAGCCACACAAACAGACCAACAGTGCAAGAATGGAAATCAGGCCCCACTGAGGCTCTTTCTGCAATGGCCTTTCTGCTAGATCTTAGCAGGGTTTGTCACAGTTGCCAGATTTTTGTCTTTTAACAAACATGACGTATCTTGGCTCCATTTCCTCCCTTGCTTATCACTATTTTGTTAGCTTGAAGATAACTTCCAGGAGATCTGCTCTCACCTTAAAGTCTGATCAAAGCAAATTCCCAGGGCTTTTTAAAAGAAGTTATAGGGGAAGAGGGTGGGTGTCTTTCTGTCTGGTAACAGTTTATTTTAATCTGCCTGTTTTCTCTTTTTGTAATCCATAAGCACTCATGTGTTTAGAAGGCTTGCCAGTTATGATAGGTTTCCTTGACGTTACTGTAACAGGCAAGGCTAAACACAGCTGTCTGGTGCCTGGAATCCTTAGGAGTCCTGCAGGACCTGAGTCGGAAAAAATAAACTGAACTTTAGACATGCTCAAACTAAAGGGATTTTTCAGCCAACTCCTTTGTAAATAGTCAAAAATTCTAAGTAGATATGGGGGGACAAATTTGTGTCTGGGGTCACAATAGTAGCTATTCTGGCACTCTACTCAGAATTCATTTGCTTGCAGTTCATCCTCTACAAAAATCCTTATGCTAGGAACAGGCAGTAGATAAATCAGAAACCAAGGCTCAACTTTGCAACTTTTGTGTTCAAGGAAATGAATAGAGAAGAAGTACTAATAGAGAAGGCATGCATCTAAATGTCAATATAATGCTGCATTTGATGAGTTTTCATTAACTGCCAGAGCTGAAATAAACATTTCAGGATAATATGTGCCAAAACACTTTGAAATATTCACAGAGCATATGAAGGTGCATGCTGAGAAAAGGAGATAGATGCCATCCTGCATCATCTTTGATTTTCAGTCTAGATTTTGATTGTTCATCCAAATTTTAGAGTAGACTGATAGGCTTCTGAGTCATAGTCTGGAAGGGCAAACCAGACGTTGATTATTATCCCAGAATAACACCAATGGAAAGTGTGTCCACACCTCCAGCAAGTCAAAATGCCCTACTTCTCCCCATGGGTAGTTTGTGGTGGGTTGCTATTTTTTGTATCCAACGCCTAAGCTTAATTTGCAGTGCAAGAGGAGATACTTTCCCACAGATGGATATTCAGAAGAGGAGCTGAATTCAGACACTCTATAGTTGTACCTATCTTACTGCTCCTGAGCACAATTCCAAGCTCCTCATCTGCAGGCATGCACCAGGCATGTCCTAGTCCAGGTGCTCACCAGACGCTGAGATTTTCTTTCACACAGCTTTCCACAGAGGGGCAACCCAAACCAGGTGGTGAGAACAGTCTGCTCTGAGCAGGTCCCCAGTGAGGGAGGTGGGTGGCTCACATTGAATCCCATGCATGAGTGGGCAAGATTGGCATCTGCGCTGGTCTCTGGAATAGCCTCAGGTCCTCCTCCCGCAGGAAAGGGGATCCTGAGGACACTGTGCTCCTATGTGCTAATGGCAGGTGATGCAAATACTCCCTCTGTGCATCCCTTTGGCACAAGTGTAACTGGCCATCTGAAACCCTGCAAGAGGCCTGGGATGAAATGTGTTGCTTAAACCCTGTGTGAAGGCGGGGAGGACAGCTGCAGAAGAGCATTGCAACACAATGACAAATCAGGGAATAAACTCAGAGGCATTAAAGAAGGGCAAATAAGGAATTGGAAAAGCTTTTGGAATTCTTCCAAGCACCACACTTTTGCTTTATTTTCAAATGTACCACATCACAGGAAAGAGGCATGGCTCTCTAATGTTTCTCCTGGAGAAACTAGAATTGAATGTTATTTTTAGGAATAGTGTGTGCTCACCAGATATTAACAAATGTTTAAGTATTAATTGCATGAGAGGTAATTTCTTTAGCAAACACTTCATCTTCTGAGTCATACAGCAGTTCTTCTGTTGCCTCTCTACCTTTAAAAAATGAATATGTCAGTAATGCCAAAACCATACTATGCACAACTTATAAAAATGAACATTCTTCCAAAATAGCAACACCTGTTGTACATTTGCTTCTCCCAAAAGCCCCTAGATGACTTGAATGAATCCTCAGCAGGGAGTAGATATGTACCCATGAGGTTTAGATGATGAGTACAGGTCTTAATTTGTAAATCAGGGAATACTCGAAGCAATAATCATAGTAAAAACTAGGAGAATCTGCAGGATGAATTATGTTTCCCCACACCAGCCAGTGAGTCACCCTGAACATTGCAAAGAGACTGGCTAAATTTATCAGAAACTGGTCCCTGTGTACAGCTTTCAGAAACCTCTCGTAGTAAACAGCAGACCAGGTTGATGTCAGACCTATAAATGCATGAACACACATGGACATTAACACACATGCTTCCTTCTCACAAATAAAAGTCACATTCATATTTTGGGAGGTTTTATACCTACCTTCAGTGCTACTGTGTTACCTTTTAGAGCCAAGTGAATTCAGCAGAAAATACCATGGCAATATTTTGAAATGCCATACTGTGTTTTGAAAAAGAGTTTCTTCATTAAAAATGCATTAAAAACCACTGAAATCTGAGGTACATATCAATATTAACGTAGGCACTTGAGGTTTACTTTCCTTGGATTGATCTCACTTCTGTGTAAAGTCTGCCTCAGTAAATGCCAGCTGTTTGGTTTTGTTGTTTTCTTTGAAATTGCTGTGCGCACATTGAAAAAATCTGCTAAAGAATATCACAGTGAAAACAACACTCTTCTGTAGGAACGGATCTATTTTCTAGCTTGTGGGGGAAAAAAAATCAAAGCTTGACATTATTCTTCCATGTTCAAAGACATGTCTTTAATCAATAAATTTATCTGATTCACTGCTATTTTGACACCACTGAAGCAGTAGAGGAGTTGCATGTTCTTGTATATGACTTGAATTTGTTCCTAAACATAAATGTGAATAAGCAGAGCATCTGCAGCTACTCTGGATGCACTGAAATGACAAGTGCTATCAATCCTCATGCTTCAGGGTACATAATCTGACAACCAGCTGAGGTCAGGAAGAAATATCCCCCACTGGTATAATATTGACTAATTGGATTCATTATAAGCCTTTTACGTCTTTCTCTAAAAAATCTTGCATTAGCCACTAGATGGACCAGTGGCCTGTTCTGGCATGGCAATTCCTGCATATATAATCTACAAAACAGTTGGCAATGGGTGCTGCTTCTGTAATCACTGAATCAGCAACACACCAGCTGGAAGGGACTCAGCCTGCATCCCCACAGTAGCATGGAGCACTCCAGATGAGGTCTTAGTCAGGAGGTGGGAAAGAAGAGGAGGTTTTTTGCCACGGTGAGCACATTTATGGAATATCTGATTTGCAGACATCTGATATATCTGATGTACAGCATCTGAAGTAGACATCACCTGACCTAGAATGCAGACAAGGTCAAGAAAATTAACAGAACAGAACAGAACAGAACAGAACAGAACAGAATAGAATAGAATAGAATAGAATAGAATAGAATAATGTAGTGTAGCATAGCAGAACAGAGCATAGCATAGCATAGCATTGGACACATCTGAAGGTTGTATACAGGAACAAGAATCCTGGAACTGGAGGTGAGCCAGTGCTTTTCTATGAAGTCCTGGCTAATCAGATGCCAACCTACTTTTTTACTTCCACTGCAGAGAACAGATGGGTGGGCTGGAATGAAATACAAAATAAAAGCAGGCGCCTGTGGTCAGCTTTACACAAAGGATGATAAACCCCCTCATTATATAACAGAAAGCCAAAGTATGTTAATACTTCTTTAATGGCGCTTCCTACAGAAGCAAAATCTGCATCTGCTTGTTAGCCACAAGGTGCTTGGGTGATTATCAGTGAAAGGGAGCAGAAGGCTGTATGTGATCAAATTAGGAAGGTTGCTCAGAGAGCAGTTTCACTGCTGAGATGAGGTCCATGCTATCAGAAACAGAGATTTTCCCAGACTGTAAGAATTAGAAGACAGAGCGAGAGGTTTCTGTTATCCAGTTAGCTGAGTCATAGGTCAAGGTGTATTTTCCATCCAAGGCCATTCTTTCTAATGTGTCACACTTCAGTGACACTTGAGACTCAAAATGGAGCAATCTTTTTTGTCTGGCTGCTTGCCAGGGTAGCTGGAGACTTCTGGGCTGTGTACTGACAATGTTTTACTCAGCTAAAAGCACTGTACTGTCTTTCTATCCTCGGGAGGAGAGCAGGTTACAAAACAGCATCTTCAAGTCCCTTTATGTGAAAAACACACTACTCAAGCTTATCTCCCATGAATCATATGCACAGGTTGCCCCATAACCAACTAAACACTGCCACAGCTGTCTCTAAGGACCAACCCTGTTGACAGTTGTCTTGCGCTTGCAATGTACATCAATATTCAGGTAGCTGAGGTAGCCCCAGGTGGTTAGAGTTTTTCTAAAACTTTGTGTTTTCCTCATTTGACCTATTTACTCATATTTGGAAAAGTTTAGAGGAAATTCTTGTAGAAAAATGGGACTCTGGTCTTGTTTAGACTGAAGTCCATTTCTTATCTGCTAGAAGATGACCAGCAGGTGAGGGTGGCTCACAGGCAGCTCAGATCTCCCTCCTGAGCTGAGCATGCTATATATAAATACCTCCATCCTGTGATGGTACAGGGCTGCTGGGTCTTCTGCATCTCTCATGGTCAAGAAAATAAGCCAGAAAACTAAGCATCTTTGTCTCCTACCTGCAAAACCCAATGTGTCAAAAAGCAAATGGGACATCTACCTTTCCCTTCCTATAGACTCTTCAGGAAATGTATGTGGTGATCCGTGGCTGTTGATCACTTGGGAGAATTTCAGAATTACAACCATAAGAAGGTGAAGCATCCTCAATAAACTGATTGGGGTAAACTGACCTTTGTATATCTGGGACTCAGCTCCTAAGCAATATTTTTTGGTTTTTTGCTGGCATAGGCTGTGAACATCAGAGGAGAGTCAAAGGAAAAGGACCTGGCCTTTCACTCACCACACAACTTTTGAAACTGCCTTTGTAATCTGCCTTCCTTCAGGTCAGTCTCAAGATACTCCTGAGCACTGGTGACCTCTGAGCAATATTAGTAACATGTTGTGGACATTGAGACAGCCACAGCCCTCATCCCCAGAGAGATCTGTGAAGGTGGGCTCTGAAGCACCTACAATGGTTGTGAACATCAGCAGATGTGAAAGAGCTGCACAGGCGGTCTGGTCTCTAACACTGCAGGAGATTCCCTGACCCCTGGCCTCGGGGCAAAGGAGGTGACACAGAGACAGTAGCAGGCATGTGGGTAATGTTGACAGGGATGACTAATTACTGACTCACCACTTTTCATTGTTTTTTAGTTTCGTTTTGGCAGGGTACTTGTCTGCCAGGTGGAGAACAAGGAAGATTCAAATCCCATTTTTCTGCCTGGGGTCTGGGAACAAAGGTGCGGCATATTTAGTTTCACTCCTGAAGTCATCTACCCAAACTGAAAGGGACCACCAAGAGAGAAGTAGAGTTCACAGTTTCCAAGGTGTCAAAGCTGACACTACTGCATTTTGCCCCATTTCTGATTCAAGAGGGGATTCTGTTTCAAAAAAACCTTTGTTCTCAGTCACAAGAAAGTGACATTTGAGGCTTTCTAAAAATAAATATGTAGTTAAAATGAATCTGGTACAATTCGTCTCTTAGCTCTGGAGAGCACGTAGAAGAGGGGGACGAAAGGAGAGTACAATGAATTTATAATCTGGCTTTTAGCAAGGCGTAAATTTACCACCCAGACTCCCACCCATTACACCACAGACAGGAAACCAGCTGGTGGAGGGTGCAGTGAGTTTGTTGTTCTTCCTAGCACAATGACTATGTGTATTACTGATTTCACAGGCCTAACCATGACTGGTATATTTTTTAGATCTTGCCTATTGCCTTTTTATGTTTTCAGATCAGCTATGCATTTCATCAGCCTCCTGCCCACCAGCAATCATAAAATATGAGCCTTTGTGGGAAAGCAGAGACGTAGAAAGAGTTTCTTATGAAACGGTGGCTGAGATTGTTCCAGACACCTCCGGCCAGCTGCTCTCCAGGCAGCAGCTTTGTGATACAAGAGACAGTAAACATCAGCTTTGGAAAGTTAGACGGTTGGGGCCTTTGGCTGCAGGCCCACTGAACAAGTTCTCCTGACTACTGAGGCATGGCTGGGAAAATAAAAGGGCTCTTTAGTGCTGATATCTTTGGACGCCACTGTGCAATATAGCTGGAATCAGTCCAGGATATTCCTACCTGCTTTGCATCTTAGGCTATAAAACAAATACAAGCACATCAATTCTTTCCTGGTGCTTGGTTTTCATTAAAGTATCTCCTGCTGTTAATCCTGCCTAGTCCAGGCTCGGGCAGTGCAATGTCACTGGCCAGTGGTAACAAGAAATAGACGATATAACTAGTGGAGTGGCATTTTCTCTTTTCCAGTGCCCAATGCAGAAACTGTACTCCTTTGCATAAATTCTACCTACAGAAATTCTGCAGCTTATGCTTCCCTCCTGACTGTCTGTAATGTCAGCCATGTCAGAAGAAGGCAGCACTGATGTGAAAAGCACTTTCTGCAGATGAGGCAGGACTCTCTCATATTCTTGAGGAGCTTACAGTGGAACTATAGGAAAGGCATAGATGGAGACCAAAGGGCGATCAGCTCCTGTATATGGGAAAAGTAAATAGGATGGGATTCTCCAGCAGGGAAAAGAAAATTACATGGAATGTAAAATCCTGCAGCTTTCCAGACAGGTCAGAAAGTGTGTAATTGCTCACTGCAGGGGAGAAGCTGGAGACACTAAATTAAATGATCAAGCAAAACGTTTCAAGGAAACTAAAGGGAACACTCTTTCACACAAAACATAATTCAGAAGGAGAGTCACTGCCATAAATTTTTCACCGCCATAAATTCACCACCATAAACTTTTGGAATACCGGAAGTACAAACAGGTCAATGAAAGTGAGTGCGAGCATCATGCCTGAAAGGGTAAGGTGGAGAACAGCTGCAGAAGTCCCGAATGCATGGATTTTATTAGAGGTTTGGTAGGTCCCCTTTCCCTGACCTCTTTCTTTTATTCTTTTTCAGTAGCTCCTACCGATAACTGGTAAAGACATGATACTGTCTTGATGGGCTTTTGATTTGACTCAGTGCAGACACTCTTAAGAGGTTTAATGGACCGGCTCCTCTTTGGAACAATTCCAATGTCTTCAATGAATATGAAGCAGAAATGATTTCCTATGTCTGACAACTCCTGCTTTGTTTCCATTTCAGCATTTCCTAAGGCTTAAAAGCAGCTTTTAGCCTCTGAACTTTTCGAGTTCGTGTCTCGGTTCTCTCAGCATTACGTTAGGACAAGCATAAAAAGAAATACAGTATTCTTTTATTAAATTGTCACAACAAGTAGTGCCAAATGAGGGGCTGAAACCCACATATGCCCTGGTGGTTGGACGAGGATGTACTACCTTACTGCCACTCTGGACCTGAGCAATTTGAAGTACTTGTCAAGAGGGGGCAGATAAGCTGTAAAGGGCAGATCCTTGGAGCAGATATGAAGAACCCCTTGAAGCACTGGTACAAGGGCTGGGTAGGGCTAAGTGACCATCACCAGCTGGGTCAGTCCCAGCTCCTGAGGCAGCTCCTTCAGCCCCAGCTGTTTCTGTAGAAGAGGGAGAACCTGGTAGGTCAGGCCAGGTGTGCACATATGTGAGGGGTGTGTGTTCTTATATAAACAATCTCCCAGTTAATATCATGGTTCTGTTTTGGTGCACTACAGGATGCAGGCAGTGTTTCAAACCTTAAAAAGTTGCAGACAAATGGTATAGCCTGTTGTGGAACTAATTGATTCTAACAGTTTTGGTTTAGCTGTAGGATTGGCTCCATTTTAAGATAGCACTAAAAGAAATTAAACATTTATACTATTTTTTCTTTTTAATTTTCTTTCTTTGCTCTTCTTTTAATTTCAAGGCTTCAGAATACATTCGCCACCTCCTGGGACCCTTTTGTGGGTTGTCAGTTCTGCAATTTGTCTAGGTTACAAATCAGTTTGCTTTGCAGGTTTGTAGCTTGAACCAGAACTGCTAGTGGGAAACACGAATGAAATGAAAGAGACCCTCCAGGCACCACATGAATTTATAGCACAGATTGCCAGTGCCACCTAGAAAACAGAATGAGATCAAACACTAATGCATCTGTGCCTGCAGGATGCTCTAGAATGCAGCATGGCCAAAACCGGACAAATCAGCCTTTTTTAAAATATGAGTTACAGTTCTCATAAATCAACAGAACAGAAGGGTACAGACTGGCCCTTTCAAGGCATTATGAGACGTGTATATATGGTGGCATATATTTACTGCATATATGTGTTTCTGTAGGCAGGTTTTTTTCTTAATGCAAATTGCTTTAAAATGTTCTCAGCCTACATTTATTAACAGATATTCCTGTGCAGTGCGATCCTGTGTGTGAGACCCATTGGTGACCTTCCCTGCAAACCAAGATGCAATGAATGTGGTGAAAGCTGTACACTTTTCTATGATCCCATTCAGTAGATTTATGATTTAATAATCAGAAAAAATCAGTTGAAGAAAACCCTCCAGCTCTGTCAACCTGCTAAGAGCACCTGATTGTTCCAGAGCTCAGTAAGAAGTCACAGTTTAATAAACTCCACCTGGTGTTGCCTCACCAATGATGCTTTGTACATCTTTATTGCCCAGGAAGTCTGAGGTTGGTTTTATTGTTCTGAGCCTTTTGATTATGCTCAAGCTAAAATGAGGGATTGCACATCCTAATTTGTGGTGACCCTGTCTTTTGAAGGAGCCTTGCTATGAGCAAAAATAGAAATGAGGCTCATGACCCTGTGTTTCAAATTATTTATTGTCACTACAGTGTAGTCTTGATTTTGCAAAGCTTCTCTACCTGCACACTTAAAAATATGCTTAAGACCATTTGTTTTATTCAAATAGAACCATGCATTTAAATCTATATCTGCACATAGGAGTTTGGCTCAATGGAATTGTAAAGCAAAATGTGCTGAGGTTTCATAGCAAGCCAGAATGAAGCTGTGACACAGTCCTAAACAATATGCAAATGCTGACATACATCACAGCTAATGTCATAGGAGGAAAGGAACATTTCTGGCACAGGGAAAAGATTGACACTGACAGCTAGTGGGGGGAAAATACAAAAATCATAAATCACACCAACAACACACACAAAAGTTGAAGCTGTTGCTGTGCTAAGCAAATAAAATACAAAGCTCTCCGTCTGCCTAGCCAACGTCAGAAAACGAGGCAAAAGCGTGAAACCAAAGAGGAGTATAAAGTCACTCCAGTTGATCCCAGATGCCCCAAGCAGGGAAGGGGAGAGATTAAATCAGTACTGAAAGAGAGGGAATCCAGTGCATCCAAAGCAGAGCAGGACAAAAGTAAATTGAAGCCCACATTAGTGGTACTGAAAAATGGACAGTCTTTTTTTAAAGAGAACATGATCTGAGTACAAGTGAAATGAGTTCTCTGTTAGATTTGATTTAGAAGAAAGAAAAAAATTCATGGACAGACCGCAGGAACAAAAATCCTGATTTAATTTTAATGAACTGCAGTGAATGATGCAGAGGGAACAGAGAGAGGGAGAGCTAATTGAATGAGATGTTAGTGTAGATTCCAGAAAAAAGAGCCTTTTCAGTCGTTTCATTATACCTAACATGGCACCTGCCACTGCTTGAGCCATTTGTTTTCTCCTCTTTGTGAGCTTCATATTTATTCTTGGATGAGATTAAGTTCTGTGTATACAGATGCTAAGGGATCTGAAAAAATTAGGAGAAATGTGTCAGAAGTCATCATTTGCTTCTTCAGCCAAAAGTATCCAAAGAAGTGCTGGATATCCTATATCTTCAAATGTTTACTACCCCAGACACAGAACAGACAGCTGTGAGACAGTATGAGCTTGTCCTGGCAAAGGAGTGGAGAGGGTAACCTCATCTACCCTTCCAGTCTCTGGGCTTTGATGATTCATATTTTGCAAGAGCAGCTTTGCTTATAAATAAGAGCAGGTTTAGCAAGTGAAACCAGTTAGCCTTTAAACAATTACCACATGCCTCCTAACAAAAGAGGGCTTGAACCCAAAGAGCAAACCCCTCTTGCTGTGAAATGCTTTCCAGAGTTTAATTTCACATGTAGGACCAGTAGCATTCACAGCAGGAAGGCAGAATGAGTCATGTGGGGATGTTGGGAACTGGGATGAGAAAGCATTGCAAAAGTACTCGTAACATAAATTGCTTATCACTCTGTACTTTGTTCTTCAGACAGAGATGATTTTGACACCGTATCCTGTTTCAAGGAAAGAGGAAAACCAGGAGGGCTCTAGACTGAAGGCTAATGCCACCAGCACTCTTATCATCCTGAATGGCAGCATGATTGTTTCTCATACAATGCTGTAAGAGAAGGCAAAATCAAGAAAATAACAGATTTAGAAAGTGGGACTGCTGATTTGTTGCCCTGTTACTTTGTGGACTGATTTATTTCAGAAGGGATGAAAGAGAAAAATCGTCGTTCTGGCTTGACAGAGTTCCTATCTGTTTTCAGAGTCCTTTACACTATTTTACATGATAAAGTGCAAAGCAAAGGATGTTCACATATCCTGGCAGTTGCAGAAACTAAGGAAGCCTCCATCCACTTAATCTCCAGCTTGGTACTTCCTTATCATTTATATCACTGCCAGTTCACCTGAGATAAAGGGAGCCTCCTTCTGAGGAAGAAGGGATTTTTTGCCCATCTCAGGGCAAGAGTACACATCCTCACATCAGCTTACACTGGCTGCCATTTCACAGGGTTTTTTATTCCTGAGAACCACCTGCCCAAGTAACTCCCCTTCACCAACCTTGTAGGGAAAAAAACCTTCATAATCTTCCCACCAGATTTCTCTGGATTGTATGGTTGAAATGATGCCTTTGAGAAACAACAGAATAGTTACACTTAGGAAATAGATCCAAGGATCAATTCCAGCTGCTTATATATATATAGTGCATGTTCCTACCAATGGATTTTGTCATACCCTTTTTTTTCTCCCTCTATTTTTTTTCTATTTTTGGGTAGATGGAAATGTAGCTAAAAAGTGCCTGTTTTAAACAAGGCACTAGGTACCAAATTGTGATTCACAAATCAAAGTCTAACATTCCTCTCCCTTGCTCTCTCAGCACAGATCCTGATACACGTATACCATAGTGTCAGATTGACTTCTTCAGGGAAAGGGAAAGTGATTTTCTTGCTGATGTGATAAGTAATTCATCCTGTTGTGAATCAGTGAAATCAGGGCAATCCAATCTATACTAGCAAAGCTTATCCCGCTGCTTCGATAAGGTATTTTCCTTGTCTGCCATTGCTGCATCCTGTGAAGCAATTATGCTTGACCACAATCTTCCCTGATTCAAAGTAAACAGCATATTGCCAAACTTTGGAAAACATGGAGGTGTCTCACTGAGGTGGAGCTCAGTCATTTCACTTTGTATATATGAGCATAGTCCAGTGTTTTGTTCCTCTGGCAGAGAGCAGAGACAGCTGCAGGAGCAGTGCAAAAGCTCAAGGGGCTTTTTCTTCCCCTCTCAACCCTTGTGGCAGTCATCCACCCCAGGACAAAATGGGGTAGAGACATGCCCCCCATGATCCAGTGACATTTAACACCAATCTGTGCTGGGGTGAGTGGATTGCCTCCATGGGCACCTGAGAACTGAGGCCAACAGAAAAGCCTTGGCAAATGTGTTGTTCAAACAAACACTGTCCTGGTCCTGAAATATACAAACAGCCAAGATATCTACGACATTTGTTTTTTTCATTTAGTTTGGGTATTTCAAAACAGGTGTCATGAACCTGTTTTCCTTGATGCCTTTTCCACTGTGGCATGGGAGTAGTAGCCTAGTGGCATTTTCTTTTGCTTTTGCCTGTCCACAGCAAGTCCCTGAGGAACGGGGCAAAACAAGAGTTTTGCTTGGCTAGCTTGGGGCTGAGCGAGTCACTTGCTTGGGAAATGTGACTGTCACATGTGGGGACTTTCTGCTCTCACAGATCATAGAGAAGGAAGAAGAGCAGATCACTGGTACAGTGCTCCATGGCAGCCTGGGGAATCCAGAGGTGGAGAAATAAAGGGATATGGATCTCTACTTCATAGCAGATTGAAAAAAACAGTGTTGGAAAATGACATACTACAGGACACAAGGATCACTTCCTGGAGACACAGGAACGTCCATATCCAAGGTTTAGGTTTGCTTATTGTGCTTTTAGTATGGGATTTAGCTTATTAACTTCTGGCATACATATGCGAGCCAAACAGACTCTGCTTCCAAAATTATAGTCAATGGAAGGAAAGAGGCACTTCCAAGTTATTGTTCACCTTATCTATTTTAAAAGACTTCTGCAAGCTGAGACAAATTGAACTGGTAGTGTCTTAATCCTCACAAAGCAAAACATATCATAGAACCATAGTGAACCTCCAATAAATATAATCTGTTAGAAGTATCCCAGTAAAGGTAATTCTTTACTTCATTAGACAGCTTCTTTCACTAAGCAGCCCTTTCTGTATTCTCCCTTGAACATGACCTATCCTGCACCACGAATTAGCACTAAAGGAGCCTGCTGGCAGGGTCATGTGTTAATAAATGAGATTCACTCGGATATCCTGCCCCAACCCCCATCTGCATTGCTATCATTGTCCAG
Source organism: Hylia prasina (assembly GCA_013397195.1). Lineage (NCBI taxonomy): Eukaryota > Metazoa > Chordata > Aves > Passeriformes > Sylviidae > Hylia > Hylia prasina. Next base: position 423,695 of record VYXD01004139.1, on the reverse strand, counting down.
AAGCACTGCAGGGGCAGTGAACTCTGCCTACCAAAGTGCCTAAATGTGCTTGTCCATCAGCTTACCACCTCGTCCCACCCCAAAGTCTGACTTGTCATGTATCTGAATTTCAGAAAGCTGAGAAGGCATCACAGCCCATCTCCTCCTGCCAGCACAGGATGATGAGGAGCTCTAAGTGCTCTAAGTGCTCCTGGGGATCACATACACCTTGGAAGGGCTCCTTTGAAGAGGGAACAATGGGGACACTGCACAGTGCCTGGGCAACCTGCCTTTCCTACTCCAGCTGCCAGCAGATCAGAGGATACCGTGGGTAGTGATACCAGCGTGGCACATCCTGGGGTGGCAGAGACACCACATCTCTGCATTGCAAATGCATTAAGCAAAGATGGATAGTGCAGGAGCCAGGTGGGAGCTTCATGCTAAAACACACAGGACCTGACAGGTCTGAGGACTGCAGCTGATGGTTTCAGGGAGGAGTTGTGTTTAACAATTCTGAGCTGGAAGGACAGGTTAATCATGCACATGGCCTAAAAACAAGGAAGGCAAAGAGATCAAAGCTGGGGAATCCCAAAGAGATGAGAGGTGAGCTACACACACCCCAGTAAAGAAAACCCCAAACTTCATTTTGGAAAGAGCAGCTTGCTCTGGTGTAATATGAAGCACACAACCTTGAGTGATTGTCCATCTGCGAATGGCATATTTACATTCTTCACCATATTAACAGTGGATATATTTTTGTCTTTTGCTTAACCAGATGAGCAGCTGCTTATATCTGATACAGCCTGATGCAGGGGTGAGCTTGGCTGTGGCAAACAGCTTTTGCTCTGTTATCCTCAATGCTCTTGTGTCTACACATGCTCATGTGTCTACAAGGCACATCCCACAGACTTTTGTCCTGAGAGGTTAGAGGTGATGGCTCACCAAATATGCAGATTGAAATAGTACCTATTATTAATTTTCTTATTGTATGGGGCACAGATCCATGGAAAGCTTGATGGTTACCGGCAATCTGCTCGTCCAAACCTTTGGAAACCACTCCTCTAGGAGTCCACTCTAGGTGATCATGGGAGAAGTTATCATTTATGCAAGAGAACAAGCAGCGCTATCACCACCCAAGTGATCTGAAATGAGGTGAGTTCAAGCCAAAGTCAAAGCAGAGGGTCTATCTCTAACCCATGCCTAGTCATGTAAGTTAATCTTAACTTCCATTAGATATGTACAAACAAGGGGGTGGCACTGTCACCCGTGGTACTCTTCTGGGTTCTTTCTCTTACCCGTAACTGCACACAAGAGTGTCTGAGGTCAAGAAATTGCTGATTGTGCCTTGGAGTAACTGAGGCACACACACCCTAACACAAAGCAGCAAGCACTGGGCAGCTCATACACAATAATATGTTGTTTAGAAAAAACCTGTCAGCCTACATCACTACATTGTAGCAAAGTTTTGGTTTCTACATGCTAGGTAGACAAACAAGAAGAGATGGAGAGTTGGGGCTGGCTCTGCAGTAAAGATTTGTCCTACTCATGCAGAAACACTATCCAAATCACAGAGGATCAGGAAAACCAACTACAGGCTCTCTGAATTTCTGTATGAAGCAACCACAGTTACACAACTCATAATTGAGTTTACTGCACTTAACTCTCTGTTCTTTATTACAGTGTTGACTAATGAAGTCTTACTTTAGAATAAAACCCTGCTTCTGGTAACATTGTGGTGTTAATATAATTATTCATTGTGTGTGTGTTGTGTTAGTGCCAGTGCTGAGACCAGATGTTACGAGTGAAATCTGAAGAGTTTATTATAGGCAAAAATAATTAGCTTCCTGTTCTGTAGGAACAAGTCTGTTGTCCACCAGACTAATTAGAACTTCAGTCAGTCTTGTGTCATGGTGCAACCAAATCTCTGAAATGTTATTTTTTAAGGTTCAAAGACTTGACAGTGAGGCAATTCATCTGGATATCATATGAAAAGGCTGACTACTTTCATTTATCTCTGTATCACCTTATTCACTGAAGTGTCATTATACAGCTAAGAGGCTTCTGTAATTATTTTTGTCCTTGTTTCTGTTATATAATTATAACAAAGTTTCTTTTTATTTCTGTAGGTTCTACAAGTTCCTGTGTGCATAGGCAGAAAAAAAATTTCTAAAATCCAGGGAAACTTCAAGGTGAAGTCAAAAGCAGCAAAAGCAGGTAGAGTCTACTTTAGGAAAGATGTTAATCAATTCTAGAGCCTTCAAGTAGACCAATGAGAATGATCAAATATCTGTGAAGGGACAGGGTAACCTTTTTCAAGCACATGAAAGATTGTTCCAAACAAAGGAATTAATCTTCCCTCCAAGTATTTGTGTTAGGTAGGACAGAAATTAACCTGCAGCAATGAAGATTTCTCTGAAACATGAGGAAAAAGCCCTCTAATTGCAAGGACAGTGAAGCAGTGCAATAGACTTTCTAAAAAGACTGCAGGTAATATTTTCTTCAAGGAATAGAGACATCTGCCATCACTATGCATGCTGTGGGATAAGATTAGATGACCCTTGAAGATCCCTCCTGCTTTGTGACTGTATGGGAGAGCTGGGCAGGCTGTCAAAGCAGAGAAGTAGACATATTCTGAGATGGGTGAGGGTCAGAACAACAGTACAGCTGTCAAGGATCACTAGGACAGGCACTAGCAGGAGGCTTAGTCATTACATGTCAGGAGATGAGCTGCTTTAGGACCAGATTTGGGGCTTGTGGGGGTCTGAAATGCAGTTTTAAAGAATCTATGTTGTGAAAGAATTTGACTCCACATGCGATGGTCAAAAAACATATCTTATTATGGTGCCATGCAAATACAAAAAAGGAAGATGGTCACTGCCAGAGAAGGGTTCACATACAAATTTGTCAGCATGAGTGTGTTGAGAGCCAATCAGCCTCATACAAAGCTTCCTCTGCAAAGCGCAATGGTTAGTGGATAATGGTGATTTATTTTGCTAAGCAGGTCCCTGCTCACCACAGTTCATAAGAAAAACTCAGCCTAAAATCCTGAGGGTAGGATCTGTCACTGCAGTGTGAAGGGAGTGGGGCCAAGCACCCAGATATTTTGAGATGTAGTCCTCTCTCCAGAGAGCTGCCAGGTGCTAGACTGAGACATCACCAAATCTTTTACTCTATCTGCTCAGAAAGGCAGCCAAAAGTGCTGGGATCAGTTCATATGAATCTCTCCTCAGGTCTCTGTTGTGCAATGCTGGTTCCTCTTCTTGCAATAATAAGCTGCAACTGCTGCTTCAGGGATTCTACAAAGGATGCAGCTTATGTAATATCCATTTAGAAATGACAAAGCTTTCTTTTTTGGGCCTTTCATGTAGTAGTCCACCCACATGCAGGCGGTGCACACAAGTGACGTATCACCCGGAGGCCGAGACTTGCTGCAGAAATTGATAGTAAGCTGTTGTTATTCTAATTACGTGGCTGTCTTCCTTAATTAAAGCTATGCCACAGGTCATTTACCCTGGTGCAGAGTCCATGAACATTAATCCTGACAGTGTTTTGGAATCAGAGAGTTCTCATTAGCATAGGATTGGCTGTGAGGGAAGTATAATCATCTGAAACCCTTTACAAAGGAATGTAAATTAGCATCCATGCCTCCCATGTACTATTGACATAGTGAATTATTTTACTGGCTAGAAATGAAAATGAGCACGGAGCAACGGCTCTCATAACTGCAGCTCAGGCTGTACTGTGTTTGCAGTGGGGATTTGTGTGTGTGTGTGCATCCACAGCCAGAAACTCCAATTATCGTCTCTGATGGCTCAGCAGCTCTTGAAGCTCACGCTCCTCCCCATGCAAAGCACTGCAATCTGTTTACATTGAAGTAATAACTGAGAATAAAAAATAAACTTTAGAATGCCTTATTAATCTTGGTGTTCTTCACTCAGAAGCATGGAGCCCCATATTAGGAGTGGATTGAGGTTTGGGAGTTGCTCCTGAACCACGTTGTAATTACAGGAATAATTCTTCAACTTGTCTAATCAAGCAATGTTCAAACATTTTTGGTCACAAATCATGCTTCAAGACAGATCTTTAGTTCTGCAAATATTGAAGCAGGCCCCAGGTAGAGACAAAGAAAAGAAAGGCTGCTTTCTATCAAGCACTGATTCCACACATCAGCAAGAACATCACCCACAGCTAATCAAAACCCATCCCTCCAAGGAGACAAGCAAACAGTGATCACCCATGCTAGAGCTGAAGAGAGGGACACCACACCCAGGGAGAGAAGCCAGATGTTCTCACTTCTGGTCCTCTACTCCATCTATCCCACACCATCCCTTTTGCAATATGTGATTATAGCAGGGTAGAAATAATAGACACAGTTCTACAATAGGAATTGTTCTTCTACAGAGTCCAGTTCTTTTTTACTTAGAATAATTACTTCCCTGGCACACTTCCCATCCTGCTCAAAAGCCAAGCAATGGCCAAGGCTAATAGCCAACTATGGCCAACAGTACTGTAGCTATAATTTTGGAAATTCATTTTCAAAACAAAGAATTATGCTCCTGATAATAAAGTATAGCCAGGACATTGAGCTGTGATATAAACCAATATAATATTTCACTGGCATGTGAAATGCTGTATTATTCCACATGGATGTAGTCTTAGAGTAGTTCTTACAGTGAGAAAAGGTTAAGAAGTGGCAGGATAAGTTCTCTTTTCCTCAAAGTTAAAGAAACCAGCCCTAAGTTGTGACACTTCTGGCAATATTTACCAGAAGAAGAAAAAAGCCACCCTAAAAATAGGAAGTAGGACATTAAAAATGAGCAAAGACACCAACTGATCGTAAGGGTTGCATTTAGACAGTGGTAAAGCAGTCTGGAGTAAAGCAGTCCAGATTAAATAGTAATTCTATTTCTATTTAATTTATGCTATGATATTGATAGGATCACCAGTAGCACAGTATCCAAGTAGTTCACAACACAGAGGCGCTATTGCTGACATCATAATTTTACAGATGAAGAAATGAAAGTCCAAGTTCTCAAAGCTATTAAAGTTTACAGATAAGATATCTTGACAAAATGACTTGCACTATGGTTGGTCAGGAGATCAAGTTCAGGTTTCTCACTCCCTCAGCAACACTCACATAACTGGCTCAAGGTTTGCTTTCCATGGGATTGTTTTGCTTTTGTTACAATATAAAATAATTTTAACCAAGACCATATGGTGTTACTGAGTCCTATTCTGTGAATTTAAGAACTGTTCAATCTCACTTGCACTCTGAGGAAAGTAACATGTATTCTTTTGAATGTTCAAAGTGATCTTGTGTGTGTTTGTTAACAACCCACAACTGATTTATTTTCCCAGGCATATCTCTGCTTTTAGCAGCCATTTGCTCCTGGTAACCAGTCATCATCACATGATAATTTGAAACCAGCCTACTGTCATCAGAATTATTCGATCTTCAGGGTGAGAGAACAATGATGGTTGTGGGCACTTCCACAGAGTATCTGAATGCCACAACAAAAGGCAAGGAGCTGAGGAAGAGGCTCCTTACTCAAACAGAGGTTCAATGTTCTGAGGCATTTAACCTTTTTTTCTGTTTTGCTAGGGGTAAAAAACAAGTTGGAACATCAGTTAACAAAAATGAAGACAGGGCCATAGAGTAGTTTTGGGAAGGAGAAATTCAAACAATCTCAACTACTGTCCATGATCAAACTTTTGCTCCTGATTAGATATCTAAAATGTCTGGGGTGATTAGGCAGCAGTTTCTGGTTTTATTCTATGGCATTAATGAATGTGGCAAAGTTGGGGCAGCAGAGCCTTTGACAAAGGTAACCACCTAAATCAATCAGACGTGTAAGTCCATAGGACAAGCTGTGATTAATAATATGGGGCTCAGAGAAGTGGTGAATGTCACTGCAAGTGCAATCCCTGTCATCCTTGAGAGGCCGTGGTAATCAGTCAAGATTCCCAATGACTGGGAAAAGGCAAAAGTCACAAATGTGTTCTTGAAGAAAATCAAGAAGGAGGAGCCTCCTTGAGGAGGCAAGACCTTCTTGAGAGGTGAGACCTTCTGCCCTACAAGCCAGTGCTTCTCACCTTTCAGTCCCTGTAAAGGTCATAGAGAACATTTCCAGGCACACAAAGGACAATAGGGTGATTTGAATTAGCCAGCATGGATTTTCTGAGGGCAGATCATATCTCACTTATCTGGTTTTCCTCTATGATCAGATGATCAGCTCAGGGGACAGTGGGAGAAGAGATTATGCTAATTTTGAAAGGTCTTAGACACAGTCTCCCCAAGTATCCTCACAGCTGAATTGGACAGGCATTGACTGAATAAATGGACAGTAATTTGGGCTAAAATTTGGCTGGACCTTTGGGTTCAAAGGCCTTTTATGAGCAGCATGAAATCCAGGTAGCACCCAGGTCATGGAGCAATGGTGCCCATCTGTTCGATGTCTTTATTCATGACCTAAATGATAGGACAGAACTCACTCCCAGCAAATCCATGGATGATACCAAATTAGAGACAACAGTTGATAAGCTGGAGAGTTGAACTATTGTTTGGAAGGAAAACAGCAGGTTGGAGATATGAGCTGACAAGAATCATGAGCTTCAAAAAAGGCGAAGTGCTGTATCTGGGATGCAGTAATTCCGTGCCCCAGCACAGGCTGGGTTGTCAGCTGGAGAGAAAGCAACTATGCAGGGCAGGATTGGGGTGATACTGTGGAGAGCAGGTTTAAGATGAGCCAACATTCCTACAAAGAGGGGAGGCCACATACTGGGATCTGTCAACAAAAGCATAGCCAGCAGGTCAGCAGCATGACCCTTTGCTGTGAGACCACACCTACAGTAATATCTCCAGTTTGGGATATACAAGGGGGAGCCCCGAGGAGGGCAACCAATGTGGTTGGGGGGCTGGAGCACTCAGCATATGAGAAAAGGCTGAGATTTGTGGAGGGGAAATTACTGCTGCAGTTGACTACAACTACTGGAAGAGAAAGGTGTAGAGAAGACTTCCTTCTCAGAGCTGCACAAAACAAGGAAAAAACATGCTGCAACATGCTAGTTCTGACTGTGTGTCAGGAAGAAAAAAAAGATCATTCCACAGGTGGTAAAATATTGGCATAGATGCCTCAGAGGAGCTGTCTCCAAAGTGTCACATTTGGGGATACTCAGAACTTGACTGGACACAGCTCTGAGCAAGCTGGTGTAGCTTGGTGCTGCTTTGAGAAGCACATAGGGCTAGATGACCTGGTGAGGTCACTTTCAGCCAAAATTATCATGATTTTGCAATTCCAGGTTAGCCAAATGACTTGTATTTGTATTTTGAGAAGACAGCAAGTCCTAACCTGAAAACTTAAGAAGACAGAAAAGCCATTTCTACTATTATAGTGGGGCTTCAGCCACAGTGATAGAAATGAGCTCTTCTTCCCTTCTCAAATTGCCTTCTCATTTGTGATAGCTGAAAGAAAATACAATTGCACAGAAATCAGAAATAACCAAGTTTTGCTTTATTTGCATAACATCCCTGCCAAAAAAGCAGATGATCATTTCAGTGTGCTTTATTAGATATGCTGTCTAGGTTCTCATCAATTTGCATCACTTGTCATTACCTCCTGGGAGGGTCCTCAGGACACATCCAACTTTTTTATGAAGTACTGGCACAGTCCCTAATGTAGTCTCAAATGGGTCCTCCAGTGACCACAGAAACACAAAGATATCCTAAAAAAACACAGTATACACAAAAGGCTTTTACTCTCCCCAGTAATTTTGGACAGACTGCTAGGTCATTCCCTTGCCCTCTGTTTTTATCTGGGAAGAAGCCCTTAAAATGCTGACTACAAGGGCAGAAGGGACGAACATAATTCGCAGAAAGCTGCTTGGTTGTGGGAGGTAAGTCCCCAGTTTCCCTGCAGAGAGCTGGAACATGAGGAGGACAGGGAGCCTTGGGGTGAACATAGCTGGCTGTCCCTCCCCAACTCTTGCACTCCGATCCAAGTAAAGTGAAACTTTTGCAGCCAGATTCTGTTTTCATACCTGCACCACGGCATGCAACAGTGTTGGTCCTTGTGTTTATATGGCTCAGACCACACAGGGAAAAAGGCAGCTGTTCCCCTAAAAGAAGTGTTGTGGTGCTGCATCTAAGCTGCTCAGCAGATCTTTTTGACTGTTTTTCCCTGTCTTCATTCTCCACCCAGCAATTCACAGCAGATGGTTGCTGTTGATAGGCACATTGCTGTTCCAGAGACTGAACTGATGCATCACAGGGGCATGTCCCCACTTAGACGTCAAGCTCAAGGCTGATCAGAAGCTAGACAGTGCTGCATTTGGCTTTTCTGACAGTGGACTGCAGCTGGTGGCTCTGTTTCTGCAACAGAAAGGGGAGGTAGGGGATGGCTGCTCCTTCATGCTTCATGGGGCATGAAGGGCCGTGGGAGGAGAGGCTGCCTCTCCTTCCAGGTGCAAATGCAGCCCTCATTGCCTCAGCCTTGGCCTTGGCTGCCGTGGGCCACCTGGCTCTGCAGCCTCAAAGTGGTGATGGGCCATTCTGCAGGTCTGCCAACTCCCCTCAGCAGCTGCTTTGTTTACCTGTGCTTTGTTTACTGTGGAAGAAAATGCCTGGGACCAAGGCAAGCATCCAAACCCAAGCTGACACAGCTCATTTAGGCTTGGCAGGGAGCAGCCCTTCTGGATTCAAAGCCAGTGAAAGGATGGGACTGGCAAAAGGACACTTTGCTGCCTGTATTTTTTTAGAAGAGCTTTGTTTGTTGTGCTACCAGCCTTGGGAAAAGGGCCTTTGAGAGAAGAAGGGCAGAACTACAAGGCTTTCACTCTGATCCTGAGAGGAGAGGGAAAGCAGGCCACATTCTATTTGTGTGGGTTTGTTTGGGTTTTTTCTTAAAACACAAAAGACAGAGAAAACAATGGACATTATTATACAGCAGGGATGTGCAGACATGGACTCCCATACATATCCATGGGGGTTCCTTTCAGCTCTTTACTTCTGGGGCCAGCCTGGCCTGGTCTACCTTGAACTTGCTGAAACAGAGAGCAAAGACAATAAAAAACATTGCAATTGCAATTCATGCAAGGTCCACACAGATAACATAGGGATACTGACCTCAGTGGGATTTAGGTACCCTATACAACTTTAGGAAAGTGGACTTGAGGGTCTTCCCAGATGTTGAGTCCCTCCTCCAGGCATGGTGTCTGACTTTAGACTATTGATTACTGGCTCTGTGTGTGTATGTGATATATTAAGTCATCTGACAAATAAAAACTAAACATTCCTCAGGCTGTCAATCACAGGAGCATCTTCTTTAAACATATGTAAACAAACCCAATTTCATTACCGAAATGCTGTCAAACTCTCTGTCTTTGAAGCTCTTAGAGTTCTTTGTTTCCAAATGCATTAGTGGTGAGCAAACACATCAGGCTGCAGGAGCCTGCTCTCCAGAATGGCAAAATGTCCAAATGACTCCTCCAAAACACATTCTATTTATTTAGATAAATAAAGACAGAGATTTCAGTTCTGGGCTGGGAAAGATGAAGGAGGGAAGTGGCTCTGCCAGGCAAAGCAGACAGACTGGCCACACAGAAACTGGTAAATGTGGGAGACTCCCAGTTCCTGAAGTAGGACTCACATATCATGACCAGGGTGAGATAGTAGAGCACCCGTGAAGTCATTCTTGTCATCTCAGTCTCCTCCAGAAAGGAGATGTGGCCTCCTGCATATGTCCCTAGTCTTCATGATGTGGAGGATGCAACTCGTGGCAGATAGGTAGCCCCAGACAGCCACAGCAGTGCTCAAATAAGGACTGGGAGAGCTACTGGGATGATGTGTGGTCAAAAATTGAAGGAACTGAATGGAAAGTGCAGAACTGATTTCTGTTTGACAGGATTTGAAATATTTCTTTTTTTAGCCTGTTTATTTTTATATCCTTCTTAAGATTTATTGAGTTGGCTTAAAAACATAGCATCTAATCATTAAATATCCAGATTTCCAGGTTAAAAAATAGCCATTATTTTCAGAAAGTGAAAATAGTCATGATTTAGATATCAATCTGTATAATGCCATTTGCTAGAAATATTGTTCATAGCACAGCAAACACAAACACTGGAATAATTTAAAGTTGAAAAATTTTCCTGCTAAGTCTCATTAAAACAAACAAATAAACAAACAGACAAAACAAAAAACCCAAACCAAAACAAACAAAAAAATGTTTGGAACTTTTTAATAGTGAATCATTTGAGCATCTGGAAGCACAAATGTAATCTCAAAACCAAAAGCAAGACAGGAGGGGAAAACCAAACCAAACCAACCCTTCCTACCAACCCAAACGCTGTAAATGATGAAAAAAAACTTGCTGTGTTTGGATGCAACCCTGGACGGTTTAGCAGCGTTTTGAGTTACCAACTCACCCTTCACAGACACCCGTGACGGAAGCACTCGTGTTTGACAGACTTACGTGGGTAACCCCGCGATTTGGGGGCTGAGGTTACGCGGCAATGCTCTTTTTTTGGTAGCGTATCTGCCCAGCAGAGGCAGGGAGGGCACCTGCCTCCCGCTCAGAGCAGCCTTGCCACTCTCCCCGTAAGGTCGCGGTGCGGATCCCGGGCGGACGCGGGTCCCGGGCGGACGCGGATCCCGGGCGGACGCGGTCGGGATTCCCCGGGGCTGGCGGTGCGGGTGCCCGGGCGGACGGTGCCGCTCCGTGGTGCGGCGCCGGCACTGCAGGCTCGGCGGGCCGCAGCCGCCCCGCAGCCTCCCCGGCTCCCGACAAAGGGGAGAGGGAAGGCTGGGGGGGCAATGACAGGTGTTATCTCGGGGCGGAGGGGTCCAGCACGGCCGGGCTGCAGGGATGTTTCTGGCCGCAGTCGCCCGAGCTGCCAAGGGCTGGCCGGCCGGGAGTGGGCTTCGTGTCTTACAACACGGGCTCAGCGTGAAGGGTCTTAAGCTCAGCCTGAAAGGGTTCTTTGCGGGATCCAAAGAGTCAACAAAAAATCCTCCCCTGAGAAGTGAGGAGCCCATGTTACAGAGAATCCAGATTGGCTAAGAACCAAGTGAAATTAAGGGAAAATTCCCCCTTGTTTGTTATGGTGGGGTGTTTTGTTGTTGTTGTTGTTTTTTTTTTTTTTGTTTGTTTGTTTGTTTTTTTTTTTAAATCTGTCCAGATCACAAAAGGATTCAGGATGAGGATGTTTATAAGAAGCCTTGTTTTGTAAATCAGGGACTTGCAGACCCTTGTGTTGTGCTGCAGCTGCTATTTACAGTGGATACTTAAGGAGGTATTTCAGTAAGAGACCAAGAGGAGCCAGAAACAGGAAAATGTAGGTTCAAGGCCCTGTTCCCAGCCTATCAAGAGGATGGGGACAGACAGCCCCTCTCCAGCCCCTTGTGTCCCTTACCTGCCTCTGTTTCGCCCCTCTGCTGTTCCTGACACAGTGAAACAGTGTCTAGCACAGAGGGACATCCATCTAGGAGCTGCCATCCTGCAGATGACATCAGGAATAACGCTAACAGATGGCAGGTCTGAAGAGGAGCCGCTGCCACCAGTGCAGGCTGGCAGGCAAACATTCCTGCTCTGGCAGCTGGAACAACGGTACCGCAAATGAAACATGAACAATTTCCTCCCTGCCAGCAAAGAAAATAGCTCCAGGGAGAACCCAGGGAGAATAATTGTCAGCCTCCTCTAGGTATCATGGGAACAGAGGCCATTCAGTAATCCCCCAGTAAACAACGGCGTCTTATTTTTAATACAGAATAAAACCCTCAGAATCTAAGAGTGGGTACTGCACAATTGCTGAATTAGCTGCACCACTGCCCCCCTCCTTCTGACCTTTCACTGAAGTGAGGCATGCAGGAGTTCTCCTGTAACCAAAATGGGCTCAGAACAGAGGGTGAATCTCTTGTCACAGAACAATGCAGATAGGACAAATACTTAACATTCTTCTTGCTCCTGTCTTTGAAGAAGATGCTGATCATTACGCCAGTGAAATTCCTCCTTCTTTTGGGACTCAGCCAGATCTCTCTGTCTTCAGATGCTTTTTTTCTTTTCTTTTCTTTTTTTTTTTTTTTATTTTTATTTTTTTTTTATTTTCCTTTAGTCATGGTTAAAATATGCTGCAGCCTTACAGCACGTACTGCAAGCTGGCTGGTGTGCCCCCATAAACCCTCTGCAGCAGCAAGCAGGGACAGGGTTGATGCTGGCATTCACAATGAACACGGCTTTTCTCCACTAATATTCAAAGAGCTACAACAACACAGAAATCCTGTACGCCTCAATAAAGTACAAATCTTATAAATACCTGCCGGTAATTCATAATAATACACTAATAACTGGTGCTATTTGGTTCAATGGGACTACTCCTCACAGGGGGAACTATGTCAGACTACCAGAATATCTGCACTCAGGCTTTCCAGCAGCAGCTAGTTATGGATACAAAGGGAATAATAAAAGATTAAGGTAGACATGCCTCCCTGATGTATTTTCCCAGTTTCCAGTAACTTCCTATGCTACTGGCACAGTACCTGACTTTTTGGCTGCTATTATAGGGAATGTTCTTCTATCTCCTGTAAAATTCAGCACACACATCTGTTGTCATACCAGCAAGTACCAGGATTCCCTCCAAGCAGGGGTCTCAACTATGATCATTTTATCCCATGGGCTCTACTTCACTTATATTTGCAGATTAGCCTGTTTAAGAGGTTACTCTGAAATAAAGGACTTGTGTAAGGATAATGCAGTATATATATGGCTTTTCCTATCTGCAGGAACCCCCTGAGAAACATACCTCTGGGTCTGGTATAAGAAAAATCAATGAATACAAAACTGCCATGAACACACATTGTAATGAGCACAGCTGCTGTTTAAAAATGTAAAATGGCAAGGTATTTCTATATCCAGGGCTTGGAGAGCAATCACTCTTCATACCCTGCAGCCTGGCACAGGCACGGATCAAGAAAAGATAATGAGAGGCCTGCTCAGTCCTTATCACAATTTTTCTTTTGCTTTCTTTTCCTTGGTCCTCACTCACCCTTGCCTTCACTGGTAAAACCCTGCTCTTATTTCCTCAGACAGGGATGCAGCAGAAATAACACAGGTGGGAAGCATGTTTTCATCTTCTAGATTACTGGCACCCAGGAGCCTCACTCCAAAATTAATTCTCCAGCCGGTATCTCTCATCCAGCCTCAGGAGTATAAAAAGCCAGGGAGACAGACATGAATCACAGGTGATGCCTCTAAACCTCTTTTTATCCTCCCTTCAATCTGATTCAAGAGGGGAGCAAAAAAACCCCACATTCCTGTAATGGCAAATAATAACTAGAAAGCCTCTGGCATTTCTCAGAGAAAGACCTGATTATATTTTGCCAGGATGGTTGGTTGAACACCGCTGCAGCTCCATAACCCTTCATTTCTGTACACAAAGCCTCAAAACCATTAAGNCAGGCTGCCCAGGACTTTGGCACATCTCCTCCCTGTGATGGGGAGGATTTGGTTTCCATAGCAGCAACGGCAAGATTTCCCCCACTCTTCCTCTCTGGGACTTGTATTCCACAAATGCATGGGAGTTATATTTCCCCCCAAGGCTTTCATTTTCCTGCTGCACGGTTTCGTTGTGCTCCAGCAGGTCTGCCTTTTTCCACCTTTTTCCGACACTGGTTTGGGGAGTGGGGGGACCATGGGGATGCTGTGCAAGCATCACTCTCACCACCCTCTGCCTCTTAACACCACTCCACAAAAGATGCAGTGTTCCCTGTCCCCAACTGACTCATCTTTGCTGAGGTCCCCCTTTTCCTTGCCTGTCTCCAGTGATCAGCTCACGCATGCCTGGCTTTCCATAACAGAGCAGAGCTGTGTGCAAGTGCCAGGCGCCCGCACAAAGCTGGAGCGCTGCCTGCAGAGGAAATGTCAACACAGGAACACCAGGCTATTTACAAAACCCCTCTTTATCCTGTGACAGAGATGCATGTATCTGTAAAACAGTCATATCTGCATATACTCCCCTTTTGATTTTACCCACATGAAGCATATGAAGGCTCTTGGTTTTTTTTGATGAAGAGGACTTTTTTTTTTTTGTCAGTACAAAAGAGAGGAAAACATGCTCAGAAATAGGATGGCATGACTGCAAACCACACCAAGTATTCTGGGGACTTGTAGGAGGATCTGAAAAGCAAAGCCAATTCATTTTCTGCAGCTGATCTGCCTTCAAAACAAGTGCTTCTTTAGTTGTACACATTTGACATTTGTCTGCTTCAGGAGCAAGCTGTGTTCTTATTAGTACCATAAAATGTTTTCTTCTTCAGTGTGGACTCAATACAGAAAAGAGGCCAAATTCCCCTTGATTTTAGCAGGCTTCCCCAGATATGGGTGCATGGTATGTTGTGCATGCGTGCAAATGTTTCCTGTGGTCTGGAATATCCCAACCCACATATCCAGGACAAATGCACACCAGGGAGCCCTATTGGCAGCTGGGATGGGAGAGCTGGGGCTCAGCACTGGGCAGAAGTCATCCCCAGCTTTTAGATCACAGCTGGCACTGTTCCTACCAACACAGAGGCTGCCAGGCTGAGCCCACTTTTGGTGCAGGCTCACCATATAGGGCAAAAAGGTTACAGAGCCCAGCACAGCTTGGTGCCTCGACCTCTCACGGAGCTCTCAGCCCATCCACCAGGGGGAAATGCATGGCTTGGCAACCACTCACACCAAATACTAGTCAAGACTATTCCCACTGCTCCTATCCAGATTGTTCCCACACTTTGGGCAAGTTAATATCTCCTCATGTAGGAGAAATAGAGTTCACTTATTGGCATAAAGATGCTTTTTCACTACCCGGTTGTTATTTTTAGTCATTAATGTTTCTAAGCACCTTGAAAGAAGTGGTTTCGTCGTTGCTTTATTGCTTTTAGTAATACCATTGGACTTACAGGGTGAAAGAGCCCCAAAGACTCTCAGGAATCAAGATTTTCTTGTGGAAAGCGATGCTGAGATAAATTTGACCACAAAAATCCCATTAATTTCCATATGTCACTGAATTCTCCAGTCATCTTGGAAGAGCCTTTTGCTGCAGAGCAACATCTGTTCTGGCTCAGAAAAATGGTAGTAAATATCACATCTTAATTAAAACTCTGTGTACAGTGTTGGGAGACATACTGGTACCTCCTAAAAAAAAATAATCTTAATGGCTTTGTTCCCATGTGCTGACAAAAAATGCCTGTTACTGTCCTTGTTTTGGCAAATGCCAAGTCCCCCTTTGTCAGAGTCAGAATGGAGTTTGGAGGAAAGGCAGCAAAAGGACTCTGACTCCTCTTGGCAGAGTGTCCCTTTGCTGAGAAAATAGCTTTACTTTTCACAACCACATTGGTAAGAAAGCCCCTCTAGATGAGCTTCCAGAGCTCACAGATGTAGATCACAGGTTTAACATGGGATTTGCTAGGTACAATCTAGCTTTTCTTCCACTGCACATAAATATATCTCTAAATGTGTTTTTTTTCCAACCAGCACTATGCATGGTGATCCTGATACACTAGCTATTACTTTATCAGTCAGGTTCACAAATTGACTGTGATGAAAATATTTCTTATTCTTGGTTTCCCTTTCTTGCAGACCTGCAACAGCACTAGCATAGTTATAGTCTCATTCGATATGAATAAAAGAGTTTCAAAAACCTGTTTTTAGCATTCAACCCTCATTTGGGCCCTGCAAGTTTTCAAAAAAAGTAAAATTTCATGAGAACTCTGTTCTAAAACTTCTTTTGTTTGAATAAGACTGGAATAAAACTGGAAATTCCCCAAAGGATGTACCAGCGCACACAAATTATTAAAACATTTATTTTAGTTGAATTCATTCAATAAAAGGATTATTACTGAGCCCTTCATGATCTATCATGATATAGAAATAAAAATATTTGGTATATATAAGTGAAAATATGGGTTTCACCAAACATCTGCTGAAGGCTTCCATGGTTCCCACATCCCCTCAAGTCCCTCTGAGGTCAAGCAGCCTGTAAATTCTGGATCCCTATTGCCCAAATATCTCCACAGAAGATAAAATACGTGTTGGTCTTATCTAAATGCCATGTAGGTGCAAAACCTGAGCTAGGTAAACCTTTTGTAGTCAGTGTTGCAACCTATCAGACCTAGACAGCATAGTATGAAAATGAATCACACCCAGCTTTTCTCTCCTGACTATAAAGGAGGTCCTGGTTGACTAAAACAAGCATAAATATCAGTATTTCATCTGTCTGAAGTCAAAGAGTCACAGAATGATTTCATGTAGTCTGGAGCTCCAAAGCCCTACTCAGAGCAAGGCTAACTTCAAAGATAGATCTGAAAAGTTGAAGTCCTTGTCTAGCTGTGATTTAAAATTTCCATGTCTGCAGATATCATTGCCTTGCTGAGCAATGCCCTCACTGGGAAGGAAAAAAACAACTTCCATGCAATCAGAATTTCCCTTGACATAACTGCTAACTGCTCCTTTTTCTATCACTGTGCAGCATGAGATCCTTTCACTCAGGGTTAGTGTGGATCTGGCTTTCTCTAAAATCCTCCATTAAAGAGGGCTATAAAGGTGTGAGCAAATCCTATCCTTGGTTCCCCAGTCACGGGGCAACAATCAGCTGTGTATTCTTTCAAAACACAGGAAACCCCAAAATGTTTCAGATTAAGGAGCTTCAGATTTGCATGCTCAAATACTGGGATTTCCCAGAAAAGCTTTTTTGTCCATCAGAATTTATATCCAGCACTAGTGCTGAAGTGGGAAGATTTATGCTAGGCCGCTAATTTATTTGCTATTTTGGGTTCATCCTTCCTTTGATAGCTGAGCTGGATTTACACCTCTTGGCATAATCTGATGTTGGTACAAACATGCATTTTGCCTTTGGAGGCATAGCACAAAGGCTGTTCCACAACCTGGGCTATAATTCCTTCCCTGTAGGCCTTTCAATCTATATAAAGCACAGCGTAGCTGAGTACAAAGCAGATAGAAAGAGCACATAGGTCACGACTGCATGACAGTGACTGTGCAATGAATCCTGTGAGTGTACTTTGATTGTAAGTTGCAGTCTGGTTTGATTAGTTACATTTCCTTTTTCTTTTTCTTTTTCTTTTTCTTTTTCTTTTTCTTTTTCTTTTTCTTTTTCTTTTTCTTTTTCTTTTTCTTTTTCTTTTTCTTTTTCTTTTTCTTTTTCTTTTCCTTTTCCTTTTCCTTTTCCTTTTCCTTTTCCTTTTTCTTTTTCTTTTAGCAGTGACCTGCTTGTTGTTTCAAAGAAAATTAATAAACAAGTCAAACCAATCCAAAATCCATACTAATATATTTCTGTTTCTGTTAACTTAGTATGATAGCACAGTACATCAGCTCTACAGCTTAAATATAAAAAAGCTGATATTCATCAATTTTTGTTTTGTTATGGATGGGGTTGACATAAATTCTGACCACAATTAAGAGCTTATTCTGGAGCCATTGTGCTTTTGCTGAAAGCAAATGAATAATGGCATGGCCTCACTATCAGGGATGTCTAGAACTGCAAAAATGAAGTGGATAGAATTAATTTAAAAAATCAGAAGCTTAGTGATTTGTGTCGCTGTGAAAGCCTAGGCAGATCATTTAATAGATTTTTATTTTACAAAGAAAATAGGAGCTGCATAAATATGTAAATGAGCCATCCAAGAATGAGCAAGCGGGAGAAATATTATTGCTATTTGGCTGGGTGACATGCTATATATATATTAACAAAACATGCTCAGAGTCATACATGGCTCTTGTGTGCACTTTTAAACACAGATGCATAGCTGAAAGTGTGTGCCTATGCATGCAAATAAGTGATAAAAATATGGATGCAAGCATACGCATTCAAATGAGTTGGCACCTCTATTCAAACAGCAGAGAAATCTGTATGCGTCATGATTTCCTCTAAATTCCAAGAATCTTTCTTCCTGGACTTGGATGCATGTTCTCAAGTACAAAACAATCTCTTCTGAGATACGGGAGACCTTCAACTTCGTTGCTACGTTTTTACATTTTCTGCCAATAATTCTGTGATCACGGTCAAAATATTTTCCATGTAAGACATATATTGATCCTACCACCATATTCTTTTGTGAAAGTACTCATGCTTGTTTTCATTCAGGAGTAACTTCTTTATTAATCAGTATGGTGTAGAGTTTGGCCTCTTTAAGATGTTCTTCTGCAGACTGATGAAACCATAGGTTTTCCAGGTTCAGCTCACAGATGATCCTTCAAAATCCAGGTCTAGTTCCCAGTGTGCTGGGCTTGAATAGTACTGTCATCATCACCACTGGAAAATAGTATCATCTCAGTTTATATGCAATATGCTGAAAAAAATTAAAAGTTAATACTAGATAATGGAGAAAGAAGACTGCAATAGACACCATTAAACAAATAACAAGAGAGAGACTATGGCAGATTGGCTTTTGGCTAACAACATTCCATCCTACTTCTGATTTTTTTTGGAGATGTGCTCCCTATAAACAAAGCAAATTTTCCACTCCAAACTATCTGGGATTGTTCACTTCAGTATTTAAACCCACCCTCTTTGATAGAGATTTTACAGTTTATATTCTTGTTTTCACAAGTTTTATTAATTTTTTGCTGGCACTTATTCTCCCATCATGAGGACTTTGAACTTGTGTCCATAAAACATACTTTCAGTTCCAAAGCAGGTATACCTGGGAGAAGGTAATTCAAACTCCTCCAGTCAAAGGACTAATCAGATTAATCACAGCTGATCAGTAATTTAAAACACAAACCACAACATCCACAAAACATTTGCTCATAATCAATCCTCAAAGTTGAAGATTTTAAATACCCTCCAACTTAAAACACACCTCTGAAATCTGCAATCTGCAAACAAAAGTAAAAATACTACAGCAATTTCAAATTGTCTGGTCACTACAAAATAAATAAGAAATAAAATGCTTCTTCCCCCAGTGGACAAGGCAGGAAGCAGGAGACAGTTCAAATTTTCCTGAGTGGGTCTGTAGAAAGTGCATATTCAGAATTTGAGTATTCTGATATCCCTATCCCTTAGGAAAGCATTCACTTTCACACAGTGGGCCTTCTAACAGCATCCATAGCCAGTCTAAAACTGTGGAAGAGCATTACAGCATCCAAAAGTAGACAGTTATGACTTTTGAGAGGCATGAGGGTCACAAAGCTTTTACAGCACAGCGCCAAAACCAACTCTGTCTCCCAAAACTCATGAAAATGCACTGTTTTTTGTATTGTAGATGCTGTGCATTTGGGGTGCTCTGTGACAAATGCAAACTCTGCTGCAGATGCCCCCTAAACACATAGTAGGAAAAACTATGGGATTTCCATTCTTTGGGCATCTCTTAGAAATCTCCCTTTCTCCTTCCTCAGATTTGAGAGCCTCTGGTATATGTCTCATGGCTCTGAAATTTTGGGATTGTGCTTTCATGGCCTTCAAGTGTGGCCCAATCCTACATGCCTCTTGGTCTGTAGATATTAAATATCTAGACTCTTCAGATCTTTGTGCATTGTCTGCAGAGTTGTCCATCTTGTGAGCTATGCTATTGGCATTGCTGTCTCTGGTAGTGGCATTGCCCAGGAAGAAGAATAAAACCACCATAAATTCACAGATTACAAGTTCCTCCTTAATGTTTTCGTATGAGAAGTGTGCAATACATATTAAACTGACCACTGAAAATCTTGAATCTACTACTACCAAATATGGCTGAGCTAGGCAGGATCAAAAGTATCAGAAATGTCTATTACTCCAAAACCAGTACTACTCAAGGTGCTTGGTAACCTTGTACTGCACAAACTGGAGCCAAATATACAGTGGATAGGGTACAAAAAAATTCCACATATTTCTATCAGAACCCAAGATAACTGGATTATTTCTTTTCATGATCTACCTTTCCTCAGCACTGAAGCCTTGCTCAGAGTCTTAGGTAGCTGCCATGTAAGGAGTAGGTTCATATTTATCCCCCTTGTCCTCTCTGCCCTTCTAGGACTGATCAGGAGGTCAATCTGCCTTGTCCATTGTGAAATAACTTCTGCAACAGTAATTAGTACAGCTGAGATTAGAAATGTTAGCAAGTATTCACACAGGAGAGTACTTGCCCCCTGTACTCAAGATGCTCAGATGGGGCCTCAATAGCAGCAGGGTGCCTAGGCTTCTAAGCAATAAGTTTGGGATTTGTTCCATAACAAACAAGAAAAGATTCTTCAAAATTTAGACTCTCATCTCTTGAGCCAAACATACATTATGCCATTTATCCTTACAGCTCACTTCAGAGAAATATTATGATGGAATATCTTCCAAGTCTGCTGAACTGGGCTGTTAGCCAAGCTGAGTGAAATTTCAAAAAGCAGCTTTTCTTCCATATTTTCAGTCCAGAAATACAGCTGCAGTGGGCAAAGGCAGATTTGCCCTTCATTGTGATTATTCTGGCCCCAGCATGGTTCCAGAGTCCTGCATGCAGATAATACATACAGTTATCATTATCTGCCTCCCACAATTAACTGTGGTCCTCTCCTTGCCTGCATGGAAGCCTGTGAGTGCATGGTATGCCTGTAGCAGGGTTTGAATTAGGGATGAAGAAAGAGGAGAACAGAGATAAGTCCATAAGAATTCAATACTCCAACCCTTCCAGGTTCTGAGGGAGAATCCTGACCACACAAAAAAGCCTTGATAGCTTTAGCAACTGTGGTAAATAGCTACACACAGGAAGATGCTCGGCAGAACCGCTCTCTGCTCAGACAATAAGGTAGGGGCCACATTTCCACATGGACAGATTCTTCTTGCATTAAATCTTTAATAGGCAGGTGTAGAAATGTCTTCATCATCATGACACTGTCTTTTTCTGCCTCTTGTATCCAAGAGAGTCTCACCATGGATATCTGTTTCAGGCCAGCTGCATCCCAAATGAGACTTTTTTTCCCCTGCTTCTGTTTGCATATAACAGCCTCCAGGACTGCTGCAGAGCCAAGGAATGACTGGCTGGTTTTTCAGTCTCAGATACTGGCTCCATAGAAAGTGGTTCATCATTAGCCTGTGCACTCTTTAACTCACTTGCTAAAATGCTGCTGTCTTTTCTCCTACAATTTATTATAGTGGGCAAACAATCCCATTCTTTCCTTCTAGCCTCTGCCCAGTTTGCTAGGGATAAAAAAGTACTTACAAAAGCATTCAGTCCTGATGTGAATATAATTCAAGGCATGAATTTTCAGAATCACATATGTGGGTATTTTTTCTCCCTGTAAAAACTGTGAAGTTTTTTCTATATCATTTTAGTTTCCTAGTATCAGATTTCCAACCTCAGATACTTAAAAAGTTTTTGCTTTAAGTTATAAATGCTCTCCTACCATAAATTCTGTATTAGCCTCAAAAATAACAACTATTTTTCACTTTCTGGGTTGAGCCTCCTTCTTGAAGATTGTTTCTGGAACAATGTGATGAATTATGAGTTATAGCTGGGAAGCCTAAAATAAATCCTAATTGAAGTGCAATAGGTTATGACTCTTTTGGAAAATAGGGAAAAGAGGGAAACCAAGGTCATTCAATCAAGGCTGTTTCAAATTGGGGTTTTTTTTGTATCAAAAACACCACTTTGAAAGCCTACCAGAAAAAAAACAAGTCTCTGTACAAAGTTCAAACGTCACTCTCCTTCTAAAAGAGCATGCAAGTGAACATTGATTAACACCTAATTGACATTAATAAGGCAGAATTCAGAAAACTAAGAGCTGAAGGGTCATCTTAGGAAAGACTAATGGAGCTAAATGTTGTATGTAAAACTTAGCTAAACATTTATTGAAGGGAATATAACAATCTACAATCTGTGAAGGAAATATTTATTGAAGAAATAAGAGGACTGGTTCATGCAGATAAATATAGATAAATAGTTAGATGAGCTCAGTGGAAGAGGCTCTTTTCAGCATAAATTGAGATGTTAATATTTGTTTTAATTTGCAATGGTACTTATTCAATTTTAAAGTTTATTTCAGATTGCTCCTAATATTCAAAATGAGAGAAATGAGAGTTGCTTCAAAAGTTGTGTTGAAATCTGTCATCCTGAAGATGTTGAAACTAGCTTTGTCTAAATGTTTACTCTTTCTCCTAAAAGAACATTTCAGTTTTATCAGTCAAACTTTCCCATTTTGTGGTGCCGGTATTTTCTAATGTTAAATAGTAATGTAAACTAATAAAGAGGGTTCAGCTGAAGTTTGCACTCCCTAGCCAATATACACACAGTCAGTCCCCTCTTAAGAAGACATTACTAAAGGAAATTAGAGAAGTGTAGTTGTACATGGGACAAGAGTCTACAACCTAAACTGTGTCAGTCCAAAGTACACATCTACTAGATCAGGAGAGTGAAGAATTATCTTTAACTTTCCCATTCTCATTAAAAGCAAAAAATTGCTACTAGCCTAGCCCCTAAAATGTTACGTGAATGCAGGTTGCTCAGGAGATTTTTCTCAAAATATCTCACCATCATGGCACGATAATTTTGTCTCAGTGTCATTTATGTCAGCAACATATAGTTTGAACAAAAGCTACAACATAAACATCAGTATCAACTTTGCATCTGTGTTTCTGCCTTGGCTAGCATGGAGTTACATGAGCCAGGATGTGTCAGTGCTGAGGGAAATAATGGATCCAAGTTGCAGGACAATTGAGGGAACTGAGGAAGATCTAGGTATCAAATACAGCAATAAACATCCACAAGACTAAAGGAGCCTCTCTAAGGAGCTTCTTGATTGACTCACCTTTGATGTCCTGCAGCTTTTTATGAGTATGATATAAAGAAGAAAGAGAGAGTCAAAATAAAATCATCTGCATGACCCAGTTTTCTTTAATGATAATTTTACGAAGCACTTACTAAAAGCACATATTAAAACCAACTGAAAGTGTTTGAGTCACCTGACACAATTTTGTTTTTACAGCTGAGTTTTTTGTGATTCATTCTTGTGCAGGAAAATCAAGCTCACATATTTCTAAGAAAGATAACCAAAGCAGAACAGAAATGTTTTCCTTTAGCTGCAGCATATGCTTCAATATTGCTTTAGGATAGAGCTCAGTGCCTCAAAGAGAAATGCTAAGGTATTTATTTCAGAAAGCTGTCGTTGGAAAAATCACTTTCAATTGAAACATCTGACTGGAACTATGATTCACTGCTTAAAAAAATTGCAAAAAATTATACATCTTGAAATATAAACATTGTTTTCAGGCTCCCTTATAAAATACATGTTCAGTTTTATGGTAGGCTTGCCCCTCATCTTTACGTTGCAACCTATTTATTTCAGATGTTTAGGCCTCTGCTACATGTAGAAGGAGAAAGATCAACAAAACAAACACAATAGTTAGTAGTTCTGAATTACATTTGCATAAGAAGAGAGAAAACGAACCCTTAGATAAAATTAATTGTGAAAAGAATTCTCTTAGTTTAGTCACATATTGATTTTTGTCTCAGATCTCTTTTCAGTTGCAGAAATTAAATAGAAATCCATGCCATGTCCTTGCTCCCATGGCTGTCAGAACTCAGGTTTCCCTGGAGACATGATGCTGCATTCGTAGACGCATAAGAGAGAGAACTCAGTCCTGCTGTCCTTTGGAGACCATGCTCCCAAAATCCTTCTGTGGGTCTGCTCTCAGCCCTGAGAGCTTGCAGACAAAGACAGACAGCCAAGTATTTGTAATGCGAGATGCTATTGCAAGTTAAACGCTTGCTAATGAAAGATCAGAGGGATCACTTTAAAAAGCTAGCTTCCTATTTCTCTGCATGCCTTTGGGAAATACATAATCATGCTTTTTAGCAGCACAGCCACAGGCACTGTATATTTAAAGCAAGCACAACAGCAAAATCTCCGTGTCTTCTAAAAAGGTGTAACACTGGATAATGATTAGTAGCATCCTGCATATAAGAATATACTCAACCGGGCAGTTTTTAAATCCACATACATATCATACATACACATCCAAGTCATTCATCTGTAAGCACTGGATAGTGTCTGCTGGAAATGGAAAGTACAACAAGCCAGCCTCACAGGCAGAGCTTGCTGTCAGTCTTTGGGGGTATGTAAATCCCTCAGCAGGTCAATACATTATTTCCTCTGACATATATAGGATTTACTACTCCTATCAGTGCACTGTCCTTGCACAAGAGGCCGGAGTTCAGGAAGGACTTCGGTACTCAGAGAACAAAAGCTTCACACACACAACATCAAGGCGGGTGCACACGCGCAGCCCCTCGGAACAAATGAGTGCAGCTCATCTCCCTCTTTGCATCGCCCAGCAGCAAATTGAACATGGAGTGGAAATGAGGACAGCAGTGAGGGAATCTAGGAACATTGACTTCTTTGCCATGAAAGCTGGAAAGTGGTAGCTCTTTTGGAAACCTGAAACATGGGAATTGTTTGCAGGATAATGATAAAGACTCTGCGCTGAGAACAAGAAATTTCACACTGCTGCTAAAAAAAAAAAAAAAAAAACCANAAAAAAAAGAAAAAAAAGAAAAAAACCCCACCAAAACAAATAAAAAAACCCCACCAAGCATACAAAAGAAAACAGCGCTCGTGCTGCTCTGAGCAGAATGGCATCTGTGTCTTCCAACCCTCTTTGACCAGATTCACAGTCCTCACAGGGTGATTGTCAGTGGTGCTGGATAGAAGTACAGCATGGACAAGAGATAAGCATGAGGAAAACAACACAAAGACGACCACTTTGCAAGTCCATTATACTGCTGTACTGCTGGGGAAAAGAGATGTTTTCTTGCAATTGAAAGCTTGTATTTTGGGAGGGATTACATACTTTGTGTGAGTCAAGATGTGCCCTAATGCTTTGCTGAATATCCAGGCCCATGGCTTCTGAATTTGTAGCCAGTCACAAAGGCAACTGTCAAATACAAAACTGCCTTGTCCCCATGCTGTCATCTCAGGTTGTCAGTCACTGATGGAGCTGACCTCTACAAATGCATTTAAAACAATTTTCATCTAATTTCCTTAATAGTCTTCACCTTTGCCATACCTGTGGCAATAAATGGCATGGTTTGGATAAACATTTCACTAATTATCTCAGGTTTTGATCTATGCCTCTGAAGTTGCACTCTGCTTCCCCAGGCAGACAGCTTTGCTAGAGCTGCCCTCTTCTACTGGAATAGTGAATAAAGCCTTTCTCAGACATGTTTTAGTACACTTCAATCAAGTATATAATGTAAATAAAGAGGCCCATATTGAGAATGTACAATAGTAACAAATGTTAATTGCACAGTAACAACTAGTAAAACAATATTCAATGTGATCACATTGTGTGCTCTCCTCAGGGCACACCATTATCATTATTAATAATGTTATTTAATAACAATAATAGGGCAAATGCAATTTATAAATTCAATGGATATTAGGTTAATGAAAGGGATCTGATAATTAGGTACAGCTGAACAATTTATGAAGCACTTTAAGAGCTTCTCTAGAGTGGTGAATGAGGGGTGATGTGTTTACCTCCTTCAGTGAGCAACAAGAACGAAAAGTAAATAAACAGAGATGTGAAACAGCCAAGTCTCCTTATTATCATGCCCTTCCTCCAAACTTGTTTTTTAATACCAGGATTACAATGCCTTTGTACCAAGGACTTTTGAAAGAAGCTATGATTCAGAGCCTAGCCTGATTTGAGACTGAACTTTACAATATTTTCTTATTGGTCATGGAGTTTTCCACCTCAGTCATCCATATGCAAATGACTCTTTCCTGTCTTGAAAGTGTTACAGTCTAGGTAATTCATGTAAAATAAAATAAAAAAAGAGAACAATTGTGGTAATGATTTGTCTTCCAAAAGGTGAAGCCTTTGTGTTTCTGCTCATTCTGATATTCTCTCCAGCTTGCACAGCCCTGCCATGACCTGTAAATGGTATTTTTCTAAACATAAAATCTCTACTGTAATCCTTGAGCAGGTAAGAAAAAGTCAGGGCTTACTATCAGTATCATGTAAATGTGACCTAATATACTGCTGAGCATTTGAACTGTGGTAAGTAGCATGACTGCAAGGTCTTTCTACTTACTGCAAGGATAAATTAATTAGTTTAAATCCATCTTTGAGATGAGATGGGATAACAGCAGGCACATGGGCCCCTATGATGCTTCAGCTGTCAAGTACCTTGCAGAACCAAGTAACTCAGCTGTTTTTGATGGCACACCCTTAATCCACAAGGGAAGAGTGTTAGGTGAAGGGCACCACAGATGGACAAGCTTTGGCTGAGCTTCAGGTGCGGGGACTGAAAGCTGGGTAGTGCTACTGCCCCTATAGCTTCAAGAAGGATCCCTCATTCACCTCACTGCTACGGCAATGAGTATCCATAAAGTGGTACAGAAATCAGGGAAAAGGGACAGAGCTAAGCAGTGAAGGGAGGCTGTTGGGTTGGTGTTTTTAACTAGTGCAGCAAGATAAGCCTGTGCATATAATTATACTATCCTATATTTAGAACAAGTCAATAATACACATAATACATACCATACACACCATTAGCTGGTGTGCAGCAATGTGCTTGGCAACTCTAAACTGAGCAGCATGAGTGTTGCCCCTGTTGGATCCTGAGCCTCCAGTTTGCAGCCAGCTGAATGGTGAAAGAAATTGAGGGGTTTTTAAAAGATGACTGAAAATTGTCAATAACTGCCGGGCTACAGCAGCTGCAGAATAATATTTCTGAAGAAGATAGTTGGCAGAAGCATATTTTTTTCATAGATGGTTACAGTCAGAGAACATACTGAGAGCCAGGCTCTTCCCTGAGAAATACTATTCACAGGTTCTGAAGAGTTTTTTTAAAAAAATTTCTGTTCTTCCAGAAAACAAGGAAAGGTCTAATTCGGTCAGCTCCAAATCAAAATGAATCCAGATTATTCCTCAAACACAGATAATATTAGAATAGCTTGGCCGATCATTGTAGAGGCAAAAGTAGCAGCTGTGCGGTGCTTTGGAAACCGCATGGTTTGGACCCCCATCTATGCATGCATCCATCCGTCGGTGCCTCCAGGATGGAAGAGCAGCGCGAGCGAGGACTGACCTCTAGTGGGCAGAGCAGTCAGGCAGGGAAAAGCTCGCAGAATCCAAAACAGAAAGTACGTCATGCGCGCCGCTGGCCCCAGGCTTGTGCTTGGAAGCTCTGCAAGCTGCAATCAGCACAGCTTTACTGTGAGCAATCCCTCACTGTCTGCGTGTCAGAAACCATCATGTCTATTGTAAAATCTAGAGGTATTTTTTTAATGGCCAAAAGTAAACCGTGCACACTTAGAATTTGCTTAGTAAGATACATAAGTCCAATTATTGGTCAGTAAAATTAACTCAGGATAAATTCAGGAAACGTTTTAGATATTTATTGAAGTTCTTCCAGATCTTGAGACTGTCTGATGTCTAATGTCAATGACATTATCAAAGCACTACTGTTTCAAGAAAAAAAAATTGTAAGGAGATGTAAACATACACATCATAAATTAAGGGGTTTAGTATTAACTTTCCTACAACCAAAAATTACAGAATGGTGAGAGTTCATATATTTTCAATGTCTGCCCCAAAGGAGCCTGCTTGCTTTTCACTTTCAAGCTGTTTTCCACAGGAAAAGTCTGTAAAGATTTTGGAGTTCTTTAATCCAAAGAAGAAAATTAATCCCATGCACAAAATTTTGTAAGGTCTCAGCTGAAACTATCAAAATTGGGTGTCTCAGCTAATGTGCAATATGGCTTCCCTTCCTGAGGTAGCAATGTCATAGTTAGTGTCATGCAGTGGTCTCAACTAGAAGCTAATGAAGACTGGTGTTTTTTGGGCTTCCACCATGTTAAGATAGTGAGGTTTCTGGAAAATATTTGGTCAAGGAGGATCCATAAACTTGAAGGTTGTATCTGGGTTTTGTAGGATTTTGCCACTGGTGTGGGTTGTCCTTGTTTCCTTTGCGCTGTCTCACACAAGAACCGTTGTCCCCACACCACAGGTACTTATTCTTCCTTCAGAAGGACAAGGAAAGGAACAAGCAGGAGAATCTCAAGATCCATGGATTCCCTACTGCAAGTCTGTGAAAGAAAGGAGGAAAAACTTCTATGAGGAGAGCAGGATGCCAGACAATACAGCAGACATTATATAAATGCTGTTCTAGAATAATAGATACTATCTCAGTCTTTGATTGATATGAAGCCAATCTGAGTCCCAAAGTTACTGTCATCACGAAAGTGAGAGTAAAATTTATCAGGGTGGCATGCAGTACAGAAAGTGATGTTTTGGTTCTGGTCTGTGATAGAATCATCTTGGATGTTCTCAGGAAGAATCCCACCTCTCTCAAGAAGAATCCTGAAAAAATAAGAGAAACAGAAAATATTATTTTTTCTACATCCTCACATTCCATAAGGCACTACCATTAAGGCAGAACTTCAAGTACCCACTAAACAAACTGTGCCAATATTGTGATTGAGGGTTTCATTTGCCTTTTTTGTTTCTTTCTTTCAGTATTAGACCAAAATCATTGCTTTCCTGCAACCCATCAAATCACATTAAATTTGAACTTTTGTCTATAATCCATAAACTAACAATATATAACAGTATAACAATAAAATAATAGCTGAAATCCAGCAAAAGTGAGCAAATACCATTCATTCGAAAGTACCTTTTCTTGATCTGCAAAGAACTAGAGAGAACTTTCTTGAGAACCCTCACCACATTAGTGCTGAATAATACAGTATCAAAATAATTACTGGTAATGAATGTGGAATTAGTCTTTTGTTCCCTCAGGACGCTTACCTCGTTGCTCTTCTGATATCAATATAAGGACTTGCAGAGTCAAATAGTCTCACACACTTTGGATCAATTCTGTGAAATTCTTTTGCTGATTCATGAGGAAGTTTATAGCAGCAAGGTCCCACAGACGGGCCCAGCACCACAAGGATATCTTTCATGTTACAGCCATATTCGGATACCATAGCATTCACTGTGGCCATAGACACTCCTAGCAATGTGCCCTTCCATCCTGTGAGAAATGAGAGGTTGAAAAAAATTGGTGTAAATTTTCTTTTTAATCTTCTAGCAGCTAAAATTACATGCAATTGTTAAAGCTATAAAATTAGGAGATGCATTTACACCTAAAATTAAATAATTATATCTAATAATTAATTAGCTTAGAACCCGCCTCCCGAAACATACACATTAACAGTGATAATTTTTCTAATATCATTTTATGGAGATAGAAACTAGAGAAAAATGTTTAGATTAGAATTCCAGAGTTCTTTTTCCCAACTGTCCTGGTTTGGGCAATTAGAGCATAACTCACAGCTCCTCTGTGCTTGAAACATTTAAGTGGGAATACAACAGAAATATATTTTTATAATATGGCAAAAGTGTTTTAGTGTTGTTTTTAGGGGGGAAAAAAAAAAACCAGGCTCAAGCTAGAGATATATTTTGGAATAGACAGAAGCTGATTTTGCACTTGGGCATTGTTCGGAATAGATAGAAGAAAGCCCAGCTTTGTCTTCTTGTATCTCAATTTGAGTCCAAGGAAATCTTTGCATTGCACAGGGAGTGCAATTTGTACCAGAATGAGCAGCACCGCAGGCTCTTCTGACAGGATCAGCAAACAGCACGGGTATGCAGTCAGCACCTGGAGCTGCCAGCGTGACACCCTTCTGATCCGTAACTATTCCATCATAGTTGTCAGGCTCTGTCTTTCCCATAATACACACAGCATTTGCGTGATCAACCTGTCAAAACAAAATCAGAATGTGGACAGTGATATGGCTGCAAAACAAAGCAGCTCTGACTGGTACAAGGCTTTTTCTTTGACATGAAACACTCTCCTGCACTGATTATGCATGGAAATCAGGTGCTCCCTTGTTCAAATGCCGTGAAGATGTATCAGTAGAAAGCCACTACAGAAGCAATGATGTATTTTTCTTTTAGGAGAAAGCACTCTGATCATTTATCTGATTATTCTATTTTGTGGTAAGTTAAATATTAGAACAGGCTGATAGTTTGAATGGCTATTCCTCCAGATAAGCTGCCAGCATAAATGTTTTAACTGTCCTGCTTATCACAGGTTCTTGCTGACAAAGATAAGAATAATGCCTACAGTTTAGCCAGCAATACATGAAGGAACATCTGAGCCATTTACTTGAATCCATTGTTTTATAAGATACCTTGACTCTGTGAAAAGCTTCTGGGTTAAATCCTGCAGCATTAGCTAGCCGGCGGAGATTTTCTTTAACAATAACTTGTGGGTCCCTCCGCTTGGAGCTGCTGAAGAGATTGCAGGAGCTTAGAGTTGGTATGTAGGAGATTCCACCTGTCCTTGTAGTGAACCCATGTAAGAAAATATCATCTGGAAAGGCAAGAAAACACAACAAACAATTGTTTTCAAAACAAGATCAAACCAGCTGTAACATGGGTTATAGAGACTTGGAATCAGCCAATCAAGTAGAGTAGTGCTTTGCCTTGGATTTAGCTGTGGCATTTAAAATTAAGAATTCCTAATTTCCTTCTTGCATAATCATGCCATAGCAGGGACACTGAGACATCAGGCGTGTCTGGGGCTGCAGACCAGCAGAAACTTTTATCTTGCCTTTCCAAATTATGACTCTTAAAACTCTCCACACAGACAGGAGGAGATTTTATGGTCTGCCCTCACTAAAACCAGGACTGTCTTTCCTCGGATCACGCTCAGGCCTGGAACAGTCTTGCCAACCTTCTGCTGTATTTCTATTGACACTTCTTCCTCTTATACACATTATACACTATTACGACATCATATAGAGTTATTTGATGCCTGAAGGCATTTCCAAATCTTACCCATTTGGTAACTCCCTTGAAGAAGTATGCTTGGTAACAGTCTCTGTAAAAACTATTAGCTGGAACTCTCTACCTGGGATCAGGGAAGATCTGAGGATGGTGAGCTCCCCTTTCAGGCTTGGCAGGCTTTCCAAGTACTTCTGAATCTCACTTCGGATGAGTGCCACATCCTGTGAAGGAAGTATTTGCCCTTCATGCTGATGTTCAGATTTCTGCAGGCTTTCACTGTCAGATACCACCTGTAAATCCTCAAATTCAAACTTGTAGACTGCTGTAAAGAGATGGTCTATATATACTTTCATTAAGTCTTTTCTTAAGGTGGGGAGAATAACTTTAATGATGCTCAGGTCTTTTTCATCCAGTCTCTGTTTGATGGTGTACAAAGCAGCAGCTGTAGTCTGAGCACATACCACCTCCAGTCTTCTCCTCAGACTCTGAAAACCTCTCAGAGCTGCAAGCAAGAACTCTTGTTCACCTTTCCTTTCACTCCCCTGCCTCTGGCAACACATGACATAAACACACAGACCATGGATGGCAGAGCATTTCTCAACAGTTTCCAGCGTGTTGTGTAATAATCCTTGAATGTTGTTCTGCAAGTTGGCTGGGAGGCTGAACAGATCTATCAGTACTGCTTCCACCATACTCCAGGATATTTAAAGGTTTCTCCAACTGCCGAGTAGTAACAAAACATACAAAGAGAGAAAGTAGAAAATACATACAAGTAGAAAATACATACAAGTAGGAAAGCAAACAAGAAGTCAAGACCAGCACTGTTAGTCCAAACACAGAATCATGTTAAGGCATTTAATTCAGTGATACTGTGTAGAGAAGGTACATAGCAGTTAATTACTGACTTAGGCCTTCCCAGCTGCATCCAAATAAATTCCAACAAAAGAAAACTAGCAGAAATGGGAATAATTATGTATTTATTTAAGCATTTAGGTATTTCCCTACTGCCCCACCTACCTCAGGTCTTTCCCAGGTCAGGGATGATGAAAGGTTGGTACATAAGATTAGATTTATTGAATCAATTAACCTTCATTAGCCTAATGAATCTTCTTGACATGACTGATGGGCTGTCCTCCAGCTTCCATGATGCAAACAAATACAGAGGTCCCTTAGCTTCCTGGGACTGGAGGAGTTTCTATAACAATTTCTTTGGAGGTGTTTAACAGACTTATGGCTGAGGTGGAGCTCCTGTCTGCTACCCCTCCTGGCAGTAGGGTGCCGAGCTGTGAGGGCAGTGACATTTTTTCCCACAGGTCTTCACAAGACCTTTTGTACTTCTCCCTTTTATATTTCCAAAAGTATTGACTTGCTAATTTCTGAATTCTGTGTGAAGGGGCACATGACCACAATAGTTCTTCTTTTCAGCATGCACAAGAACTCAGTAGAGGTTACTGAAACTTTACCTAGTGATGAAAGTACTTAGAACTAAAGTAAAGCAATAGAATACTGTGCACAACTTCCTGCCTCAGCTTTTTCACTCTGCTAGCTGCACTCTGCTCTGAAATCAAGATGTGTTAAGCTGGATATGTATTACATATCCTCTCAAAAGTGTCTTACTTTCTTTTCTCTCTCTCTCTGATAATCTTTCCATTTCCATTGCAGGCATCCAGAGGTCTGGAACAAAAGGCTAGATCCCTCTGCTTTGGGAACCTCGAAGATACATACTTAGATTTCATGACTAAGCACTGTGCTTGATCTAGGAGAAACATATGCACCTTTACCAACAGTTGTAAGACCCCATAATAATTCAGAGTATTCTTTACACCTTTTTTTTTTTTTTGATTGCGCAGAAACAAACTGTGCATAAATATTAATTTAATTGTAGGAAAATTCATATCTTTGCAGGAACAAAGAACTTGAGAATCTTTTAAGTCTTTGAAAACAATGCTCTGCTACCAAAGCTAACCACACCAGATAATGCCTGGCACAATTTTCTTGCCCCAAGACCTCACACTCCTGTAACCATATGAATGTTCTGGCTTCACATCACTTCATTATCCTGCAAAAATACCACTTCTGTGTGTACCTGATGCCTATCATTATGGTAGATGTGATGTACTCCTTGGCCTTTTATGGTTGTCTCTGGATTTCCAGAGTTTCTCTACTGAAATGAGAGGTCAAAGACCTTTCTGGTTTTAAAGGACAGCTTATTTAGAGAAGGTTTTACAAATAACATTCTGTATTTTCTTCATGTTCTTTCCCCCAGACTGGAAGAAAAATAATCCTGATTGAAAATGATGTTTTCCTTTCTGCGAATTGAACACTTACAAAGATTAATTTGTTACTATCAAAACAGGCGATCTGAAAGTATCAAAATGTAATAGCAGATAAAAGCAACTGCCAAGGAATTTATGACTCCTGATTTTGCTCAGAGTATTATTTAAACACAGCTGATAGTGGGTTTTAGAAGAAAGATCTTGCTAAGAAAACAGTGCTGAAACAGACTCATGCCAATGACCACGACTTGGGAAATCAGAGTATTTCCTTTCCTACCCTGACACTCTCTGTGGGAGGCCTGTCTGAGTGTAACACGATCCCAATCAAGGTACAGCTAATTGTCCCAGGAAAGACAGCACAACAAGAGGGGTGTAGTGCAAAACCAGATTATTGCTCCACTTCAAATATGTCACTGGTGGAAGGTAAATAGAGTTCATTGCTGTCCTTGTACTTGCCCAGAAAAATAGCACCAAAGAAAGGGTGGAAGGAAAGTGTTTGATGAGGTAGAGATAATTGCATACATTGTTATTAAGTTGTGTATGCACTGCAAAAACTCCACAGGAGCAATTATTGGGATGTATGCATAGGAACAATGGGGCTGATTCATCCTCATATCCTTCCAGCTTTGCATCACACAGTCCCAGTGAGTCCTAGTCAGGATAAATTTGCCTAAAAGCATAGCAAAACTGATTCCTTTCTAAGTCACTCCAAAAACCCCCTTCTCAAAATGCATGCTTGTCAAGCACAGTAACACAGTTTTAGTTTATGGGAGATATATTCATGGTTATTTGGGTTTTAATTAACATGCTTATAGTCCCAGTGTTCCACTGAAGCCACATCCAAAAAAATAAGTACATTTATTAAGGAGTTGATCATTTTGGTACACAATTCAAGACAAATACTTGCAGGCTACCCATTAGCTACTTTCTCACTCCCTGAAACTGACAGTACAAACATTTGGAGGTTACAAGATTTTCTTGCACAGATATCAAGAAAAGTAGATCAAAGAAAATTATCAATAACAATATGAGAGGTGAGGACGGTAACAAGAGCAAAAAGTAGAAAAGCAAAGTGAATATAGAAAAAGAACAGTGAAGAAAATAAAACCAGGCTGCAGAAAAGAGACAGCCCAGGGTAGAAAAGAGATGCAAAAAAGCAATTTTCAAGAACCCCAGAAATCTAATTCTAAAAGTTCACTGTTGGCCAAGACAAGATTGCTGACAATTTCCTGCATCTTTGAGTCCTGCTGGTCATCTTATATTAGTAGAGAAACTGAGAGAACAGACATAATTTTTTGAAAATTAAAATGGTAAGAGATATTTAACATCTGCCAGAGACACTCTAAGAAAGAAAACAGGTCATTGAAGCAGCCCAAATGAACAGATCTAATGTGTAAATTTCACATGTGTAAAATTTCAACAAGAGTAAACAGAAAAACGAAAATCCAAAAACCAGGAGGAAAAAGAAATACATTTAAGCCTCTTAAACTCTTTACTTAAAGTAAACATTCTTCTTTTAACCTAGGTTTTTTTAAGCAAGGTTGAAGAAACAGAAATCACCACATACAATGAAAATACTGAAGCACAGGTAGTTTTCATACACACAGGAGTTTACTTACACAGGTGGACAATCCTATTAAATTCTGAAAGGTACCATCTGACAAAACACACGGACATTTCCAGCTTTATATATCTCACTTCTTTCAATCTCGGAGCCGATTTGTACAAGCTGGAAATTCCTATGCTGTGTAAGTCTGCAGGGGGAACCTGTATTTCTTCTTTTTGACGGGACCCTGCTTTGCTGCTGGTTGCACCGGAAAGAACAAACTGTACTGCGAGGCACCAACATGATTAACAAGGCGGAAGCAGCTTTAACCCTGCTGTGATCACACCTTGTGCTGCACCAGCTTTGCACAACCACAAACCAACTCCCAAACACACGGCGCAGCCAAACAGGACACCCCACAAAGAAGTTAAAGGCAAACTTGTGCAGAGCGAAGGGAGTTTTATTTTCTGAGCTGTAGCTGCGTGTTCCACTGAAGGCTTTGGCAGCCAGTGACGAAAATGTATTATTCCAGACCTAGATGGAGAGGTTACACAATGCCAGCTTTTGGGGGCACAGGCCTGAAATGAGGATGGCGACTTCTCCTTGCAGCAATTGGGAATTTCACACAGCTTAGTGAGAAAGTCTCAATCCTTTGACAGGACAATGCAAAGGTTAAAAGGAAAGCAAGTAAATGAGAGATTTATATCAGGCCTTCTGCAAGAATCAAATGATAATAAATACATTTCCTCAGCTGTGTTAAAATCATGGTCATGACTGTTAAGTGACAATGGAAGAAATTGACAATAAAAAAAGCACAGCACTTTCTAATGGACAGAAGAATTAATAAAGTCTGATTTCCCATGAATTGCTGTCTCCTGTTCCTCCTTTCCCTGCAACCACAGTAAGCCTACATTTCTGCCAGGTCCAAAACACACAAGTTGAGAGCTCTGCCATTTCCCCTCCTGCTATTCTGTTCATGTGCCGGACAGAAGGATGAGAGCTGAATCCTGGTTCTCTCTCCCGACGGGAACTGATGAGGCGACCTTGTCCTTCCTTACCCAGACTTCTCTTTTCCTGAAGTTTGCAGAAATTGGTCATCTCTGAGACCTTCAAACCCACTGCCAAATGTGACTGAGCTAGGTCATTAAAAATTAACAGAACTACTTGGTGGAGAGAAACCAACGCAATCATTTTCCTTCCTTCAGCCAGACTAAGGAAGTAAAACTAATTACTGGTGTTATTTTTGGTGCAGAATGCTGAGAAGGAAAAGGTCAGAAAATATTCAGGGTACAAAATAATATTGAAAAATGACAAATTGATATCTCCTGAATGAAATATTATAGTCAGCTTATGCCAGCTCAGAAAAGGGATAAAATAAATAGGTCATATGCAGAGATGAGCAATTAGTTTATAAAATAGTTGATACAAATATATATATTTATTTATATTTGTAAGTTGCTTAATAGTATACATTATATATATAATTACATTGCTTAATATAACATATCATATTTATAATTTTAAGTTAAATAGGTTACAAAAATATAAAACATACAAAATAGGTAAATTTAAAACTCTAATCATAAAAATAGTGTGATTTAGGTTGTAATTCCCTAGAATTCCCCGGAGGAGTACAAGCGGCCAGAGGCAAGTCCGTGGCTACAGGGCAGGGCACGGCATAGCCCAGAGGAAACTGGGCCGCATCTCTTCTCCTCCTTAAGGCACTGGTGCTCGGGAAAACTGGATGTTCCCTGCACAACAAGCGACGGCAGCGAGTGCGGTCTAATACAATAAAAGCGGTAACTAGGGAGCAAAGGACGCGGAGCAGGACGACCTCAGGCACGGCCAAGCCGGGCGGCAGCACCGCCACGGGTGGTGGAACACCCACACGTTTCCTAAGGGAGCCCTCCCGCCGCGTTCCCTCCATGTGCCGGCGGGACCACCGCTGCTCCCGGTTCCCCGTGTCCCTGGGCTTCCGCAGGCCCCGGGCGGTCGCCGGCGGGGAGCGGCGGCCTGAGGGAGCAGCGGCGGCCCGGAGGGCGCCGCGGGGGCCGTGTGGCAGAGCGGGAGAACTGCGAGAGCCCGGCCTCGGGCATTTCAGGCGCTCTTGGGGTGCTTGTAAAAGTTACGGCTGTGCTCACAAACTGAGGATCTGCTCTGCGGAGAAGCCGCAAGAAGATCGCGGTAGTTTACTTCGTGAGATTCTGCAAGAACGTGTTCTAAGTCTTAGTGATTAGCTTTGAGTAACCCGTTCTTTCTAATTAAAAATGAAGCAAATGAAATGAAACAATCGATCTGTGGCCCTCAATATTGTTTTGTCTACAAGAACTAAATGGAAAGAAGATAAACCAATTGACCTCTCTTTTTATCCCTCCAGTTCTTCACTTCTGCCTGAAATGGCTAAGCAAAGTTCCCCATCACTAGCTGAAGTTGTAAAACGAGTTGCAGAGCAGCAGCAGTCACAGGTGTCAGACGTAGAAAAAAGCAAAACAGTTCTTTTCCAATTGCAGGTAATAAACCTTGTTTAGAGTAGTTTAATTAATTATTTTTTGTTAGATGAGGAAGTATTCCATTGAACAAGAGAAGCTGATGGTACTTAATGGGCGAGTGCAGGGCAGCTATTCTGTTCCGTGCGTGGCATTTAGGCTCAGCCAGAACTGTGGGTGTGTATTGTTGTTTGTAAGGCCACAGCGCAGCTAAGTCTTCATTACAGGAGGTGAAACGTTGGTTTGTTACTTGGAAAAAACAAAACAAAAATACTGAGCTAAACCCAAAAGGCAAACCACAACTAAATGCAAAACTAGAGGTTTGTGATTTTCTTTTTAAATCTTAATTTTGTAAGACATTGTGGGGGAAGTATTTTAAAGATTCCCCCCC